>VZTO01005280.1:0-30593 GCA_013400615.1 Syrrhaptes paradoxus | reverse complement strand
TGAGCAGAACAGCTCCTCCCTGATCTCCGTTCCTGAGGTGGGAAAGAACAGCTCTGTAGGAATACGGGTAGGGAGGCGGATAAAGGACGCAGGCTGGGGGACGCGGGGTTTGCAGCCGGTGTCACTGCTGCCCAGGGAAGGGAGGCTGCAGCGATGAGCTGCTGAGGTCAGGGAATGCAGGGGAGTGGCGGGTAGTCTGGTAACTTCCTGCCCCGCAGAGGGAAACATTCTCTCAAATTCACCCAAGGACAAACCCAGCCAGGTTAAGGGCATCATAATTCCCCCAGAAATTATTTTATTGCCACCTCGAGCAGCAGCAGGATGGGGCCTTGACCCACACGAAGGAAGGGCGCTGAAGCTAGGAAGAGCAGCCAGGAGGGACACTCCTGGTCCAGTCCTGTTGGCAAGAAAAGTTATTCTTGCTTTTGAAAGGCAACAGAACTCAGCCTAAAATGGTGAGATGTGTTGTCATGCCGTTGCTCTGATGTCCCCTCTCTGTGACAGCCAGGCCTGGCAGGCTTTGGCAAGTGCTATCTCAGCTGATGCTCATAATCTGGGAGAGCTGAGCCCCAGGGGGCAAGCAGTCTTGCTGGGAGGAAAGAACAGAGGATAAATGTTGTGCTTATTTCTTGGCTGCCTTGCCCTCTCCCTTTTTCTTCATCTTTGACGCGAGGAGCATCTGAACAAGCAGCTTTTCGGGACGCGGGTGGCACCACAGGTCATGGCCATCGTCTCCCTCACGTTCTGCTCATTCTCCTGCCGTGTTCAGCCTTCCTCCTCGGTCCAGGAGCAGCAGGTACGCACGGCATGTTTCTCCTTCAGGGCCAAGCCTTTTCCTTGCTGCAGACAGCATGAAGTGCCTCTCGCTCAGCCTGGCGAGGCAGCAGATGCCAGTTACTGCAGGCTTGGAGCCTTCAGCAGGTTTTCCCTGCACGTCCCTATGCAGGGATCCTCTCGCCTATCCCAAATCCGGGTAGAATTGCCCCCGGCTGCTGAACTGAGCCTTCCCAGAGGAACAAAAAAAGGAAATGTGCCTGATGGGCCTTCTCAAGAGGTGCCAGGTCCAAATACCATCATGCTCCTTTGAACCTGCCCCTGCCAGCTTCCCTACATCACAGATGGCCTCCGTCCTCTGACAGGGAGGTGACTTTGCCACTGTGCTGAAGAAAAGGCCACGAGTGTGGTTGGGATGGGGCTGAGCCTGAGCCGAGAGCTTTGCTGAGAAGCAGGTTCTGTCGGCGGTGCTGTGACCCAGCTGATACGCTGGGAGCTGTGGGAAGAGCCAGGACGTGTCCTCCTGCAGAAGGCCAGGGACAGGTAGTTTTGGTGGCACTCGGCAGTGGTTTGTTCCTTGCCTAACGCACTACTGAGCCACGCAGAGGAGGAGCCAGCAGTTCTGGGGCTCGGTGCTCCAGCCGCCCTGGCAGATAGGAAGCAAGAATAACCTGATGTTACTAAAAAACCTGAGAAGGTGAGGATCCTGATGATCGCAGGCCTCTCAAGCAGGCTGGGAGAGAAACCAGAGTGTGGTTTGGACACTAGATGGAGACAAGAGGGTTAAGGATTGACGGGAAAGCCAGAGCCCTGTTCCCTAGCAGCAGGTGATGAGTCAGATCTAGTGAGGGAGTCATCAGCAAACTGGGGCAACTGCCCCGAAATCTAAGCAGCAGAGAACTGCTGAACCCAAAAGCAGGACAAAGTGCAATATTGGAGTGCTGGAGTACTTGAGAGATGAAGCTTTTTAAAATGGAGAGAGATTTTTATCTGAAAAACAATTTGACTGTGGCTGCTATGGCTGGGGTGGCCAGCTTACCCCCGCTGCTGTGTTCAGCCTCCAAGGAATCAACAAGGGAAACTAGAGCCCATTGCATCAGCCACGTGCTTTGCTGTCCCACACTGGCCCAGGGTGTCACCAGGGACTTCCAGGCTGACAGGAGGTCAGAGCTGGCATTTCCTCACTATTTACAGCACAAAGACAATGTTGGTTAAAATATAAATGGGTATAAATGTTGCTTGGATTCCGTACTGCAGTTCTCACTCACATTTGGCATTTTACTACTGCGCTGTGCTCTTGTTCTAGCAGAGCTGCGCAGTCCAGCACGAGAGGGAAAGATGCTCCGTTACTGCTGTGGGCTGCCCTGCCCGGAGGAGGCTGGGGCTTGTCTGGAGCAAACACCAAATGTGAATACAATGAGATGGTGGAAATGTTCAGTTTTTTCTTAGCTTCAGATTGACCCTGTCCAGTGTCACTGATGCTTGGCTCAGGCAAGAGTTGATACAGAAGCCTGAATCACAGCTGGGCTCCTGCCTGCTGCTGCTCTTATTTCTCATTTTTCTGTCTGCTCAGCACTGCAATAAATCACTCTCTCTACCTTTCACTCAGCCCTCACTGCTTGCCTTTTGTCTCTCGGCAAAGTACCAGCCAGTCTGAGAATTACTCAGCTTCCAAAACTATCTGTGCCCAGCTCTGGGTGCTGCAAACAACTACAAACCATGGTTTTATGTGCAGGCAGGGTTACATCTGCTCTGCTCAGCCCACACCAGCTCCCTTGTTCCTCAACACACGCCTCGCCCGATCTGCGGTAGCCTTGCTGCTCTGCGTTCTGGCTAGCTCACAGCCTCTCCAGACTGGCACGGCGCTTTGCAGAGGAGGTTTCAGAGCTGAGTCAGTGGATGGGAAGAAAAGGCAGTCCTGTGAGTACGCTACTTGCTTGGTGTTGCAATTGTGTTGCTACAGGGCTGCCTTCCGCTGAAATCGGTGGAGCAGGTACACTCTGAAAAACCCCATATGCATCCTGCCAGGAGCCAGGTAATTATCCGGAGCAGGCAGCAGCCTGCCCTGATGGCACAAGTTTAATCTCCTGCAGTACCTTTCTGGGAGCCAGTGCTGATCCTCAATGAGCGCATTGAGTTGTGTCCTGAGGTGTCGCGTGTCCTGCTGTAGCCCAGTGTGCTTGTTTGGGGAAGCCTGCAGCTCCTGTTTCTGCTGTTTCGATGCTTCCTGCTTGGTCTGGGGATCTTGAAGTCTTTTGTCCGGCTCTTGCAAGCTGTTTTTGAGATCTCTCATCACATTGTCCTCCTTGTGAATCCAGCCCTGGAGGATGACGCCAAGAAAGAAATACCCCTGAGAAGGGGAGGGTGTGCTGAGACATCAGGGGGGCAGAAGAAAGGCTCATTGCCAAAGCTGTTGGTAATTTCAGCCTGGATGCCTCTGCTCTGGTAGCAAGGGGGATGCTCTGGCTGGACAGAGGCCTTCCCTACCCATTCCTAACACTGACAGGAGTCCTGCTGGGACAAAGTCAGTGGGGGCAAAGTCAGTCAGAGCCACTGGACAGCGGCCGGTGGCTCCGTCAGGCTCAGAGGGACTGTCCGGGGCTGGGCTCGGGGGGCTGTCTGCGGCAGATGTGCTCACCGGACCCATGGGGCAGATTCTTTACACCCCGGACTGCTCGCTCCCAGCTTGAGAACCCTCCCCTCACCGGAGGCAATGCCGGGGGCTTGGGAGCGCCGTGCTCCACGGCCGGGCCCTCGGCCCTTCGCCACACGGGCTGTCCCCGGGCAGGGCCGCGCTGCCCTTCCTCAGGGCCCGCCTCTCCCGCAGCCACCCACGCCCCCGGACCGCGGGCTGGGCACAGAAACACCCCCGAGGAGAGGCCGGCGGGTCCCGGGCCGGGGTCTCCCCTCGGGGTGGGCCCAGGCCTTCCGCCCGCGTCCCGTCGTTGCTCGGTGACCGCTCCGCTCACCTCTGACCCCAGGGGCGGGGCCTCAACACAGCCAATGGCAGCCCGCGCTCCTTCCCCCGAGAGCCCGCCCCTTCCTTCCCGCGGTTGAGGCGTGATGTTATTAACCCAACACCGCCTCAGGCCAATCAGCATCCGCGTCTGGTCGGAGAGGCAGCGCCGCTACCCAATGACGAGACAAAATGTGGGCGGGAGGAGGAGGAGCAGGCGTGAATAATCCGGATCCTCTTGGAGGTGCCGAGGGCCGGCGGTAGGCGGGGCGAAGCGGGGACGGAGCGCGGATTGGCGGGCGGGAGGGAGGCTCGGCCTCTCCGGGAGAGGCCCGCGCCGCGGCAGCCAATGAGAGGCGGCGNGGCGGGCCGGGTCCCGGTACCGGCGGCGGGGGGTCCCTGGGGGCCGCAGGCGTGAGGGGTTGGTGGGGGGGCAGCTCACCTGCGGGCTGCCCGAGGGCTCTGCGGAAGCTCGGGGGACGGGGGGGGCGGTTTGTGCCGTCCGGGGGGAGCCCGGGGAGGGGAGGGGACGGGCCGGGGCCTCCCCAGCGCGGTGACAGCCCCGTCGGGGTGTCCCTCTCTCCTAGGCCGCGGGAAGGGCGCAGGCCCGGTTGCTGTGCCTGCTGCCCGGCTGTAAGCGTCCGCCGCCGAGGCTCCCCGCCCTCGGCGCACCCCTGCGGGCGCGGGGCAGCCCGGTGCCGGCAGCGGCGGGGGTGGCCGGTGGCCTGTGCGGTGACTTCTGCCTGCCCTCGGCACAGCCTGTGGGGAGAGAGGCGGGGAGAGGAACTGCTGCCTGGCTGCGCTGCTCGTGGAGGGTCCTGGTCCCGTTGTCCGGGGCTTGTGGGGTTTGTCTTTTCCTCGAACTTTTAAAGGAATCCGTGACTCTGGGACAGTGAGATCCGCAGTAAAACAGCCTATGGGAACTTCACTTGTGCAGCCTCAACCCGGCCTCTTTTCCTCCCTCTTTCCCCTCCCCACCTGAAGGCGAGGCGTTTTGGCATGACTGGGGAAGGAGTCATGTGTGACGGTGACACTTAGCATCATGCTGGCTCCGGATGTGTCACACCTGCCTGCGCCTGGCACTGAGTGGTCAGGAGTTTGTCAAGAAGCACTTTCTTTTGTTTCTGCGCTTGACTGCGAGCCGTGCAGCCCAGACCTGACTTTTGGAGTTTATCCTTTGCATAGATACTGCCACCGAGTGTAGTGTCCTGCGCTGCTTTTCGAAAGCAAAGAACTAAATCCTTTATTGAACTGTCGTGTCTAGAGATGGGCACAGATACCTTTATATCCTTATGTCTAGAAGACACCCCTGATGGAAGTCTTTCTGGGGAGAGTTTTTGACATAAGCATTTTCCAAGTGGAACTGAAAAAGGCATTATTTAAAGTTCCTGGAGTGGGAGCCTCTGAAGGGCCGGGATGGCTGTGAGCATGGATGATGACGTTCCCCTCATCCTCACCCTGGATGACAGTGGAAGCAGCACCATGGCCCCTCTAGATGACCTGGATCGGGAGGAGCTGCCTAACGAAAGTAAGCTCGCTTTGTCGGTTCCTGCCCACTGTGATGGCTTTGCTTATTTTTCTCTTTGTGGCAGCTGCTCTCTCTTACACTTGCCAGGACCTGAAACTCTCTGAGCTGTCATTCAGCGTCCTGGCTGCTGTCTGAGAAAATCAGATGAGGAAGTTGCTTATTGTGCTGCTTGTTTACTCACAGCACCTGTGATACACTGAGGGGGCGGGGGACACCGGATGGACGGGTCCTGCTGATGCCGTTTCTAACACGCATTTTTTGTGGTTTCCACGTAATAACCTGTGACCTCGTTGTCCTTAAGCTCAACTCTCTTTTCCTGTGTGCTGGCCCAGAGCGTCTCCTTTTCTTGGCACTGGCCCGCTGTGCTGTGTTGCTGGCCCAAGATGTCAGGTGCAGCAGCTGCAGTTATGTCATTTAGCATTTTCCTAGTCTGTCCTTTGCAACTGTTATTTTGCCTATTTCTAGTTTATATTCTGATTTTTGCAATAAGGAAAGTGATACGTGTTGATAAATCCTTTTGACATCTTCATTGTATTGTTATCAAAGAATCTGGGGTAGCTTTAGACACTGCATTCACGCTGCTGTTAACCCCAGGGGTTTGGGGGGGGCAGAGCCAGCCTGTGAGTGTTGGGCGAAGGGAAAACGAAAGCCAGCATCTCTCAGAGCCGTGCTTTCTCCTCAGTGTCTCTCTGTTAAAGCTGTCACCCCGCACGAGGTGAGGTGGGAGCAGTACATGTGTCTGAGTACGTTGAGTGGAGTTTTGTTGATGTTATTCCTCACCGAGTGTGTTGGAGTGGTTTTGTTCAGCACATCTCTTTGACTTCCAATTGACATTGCAGGTGTACACACAGGTCCTGTGATCCTGTTCAAGCCCTTGCTGGCACAATCTTAACGTTTGGAACAAATAAATCGTTTCCTGGCCTGGCATCTCTCCTTCCTACATTGTGCCTCTATTTCCTAGCGCCTCCTCTGTGATTTGATTTCTCTTGCAATCCTGTGGGTTCCCTTAATTTTCTCCTTCTCTGACTTCCTGAGCTAGTAGCTAGTTTCTGACAATCGAGATTCCTCCTGCCTCCTCCTCTTCCTCTCCCGGCCCTGCAACACACACCCCTGGCTAAATTGCCCAGTTGACTTTCTTGAAACTCTGCGGCATTGCTGCTCTATCCCATCTGTCTGTCTTTTAAAGTTTAGCTCTCTATTTTTAAGTTAAATAGAAGAGTGAATGCTTCCCCTGTCCCATGGTGTATTTACAGGCTTTCTTGTGGATAATGTTAATCACTCTACTCTCACCTTTTTCTTCCACCCATCTCCCATCCCTTTAAAGCCAACGCGATTGTGTTAATGCACAAGCATGAGAATGAACGTATTCATAAAGAAAAATATTCCACCATCTACTTCCCTTGAAATACAGGAAAATTGTTTCGGGACCAATTTTGTGCTTCTTAAAAGATTGCTGTGTGGTTTTTGAGAATTCATCTCCTGAAATTCTTTGAATGAAGTGTTTCTTGGTATTGAGAAACTGGTATTTTGCTATACGTTTTAATCACTGTTAAAGTAGAATTTGCTGCAAAAATATAGAGCTTATTCTATGCAAGTGATAGGGAATCATACGGAGCCTTCTGAAGTCAGCGGGCACGGTGAGAGAGGAATCAAAGATTAGAAGGCGGCAGCTGGCATAAACAACTTGAAAGGCGTATTTATCTCTGAGAAGCGGGAAGCTTAAATCAGTGAGCGAGCAGACTCTGGGAAAAGTAAGCTTGTTAACAAACCAGAACATGTTGTCCAGCTTTCCTCTTTGCTGTGAAATGCAGGAAAGTTGTGCCTCGCGGAGGCTGTGGGGATTGAAAAAATTCCTTTCTGCTCGGCCTCCACTTCTCTGCTAAGCACTGAAATGGCATTAACAGGACTGCGGAATGTCACGTTTTTATTCGGAGGCTTGTCTTTTTCTTAGGGAAAAAGAGTATGTGAGGAGTCCTTGTCAGGAGAGGGAGAGCCTGCCAGGGTGTGGGGACAGGGAAGGACAGGGGGCTGTTTCCTTTTGGCTTTGCCTTCCTTATGCCTAAACTCTCGTAACAGAATATTGCGCCAGAATTTGGAGGAGTAGCTCCCTTGTCACTGTGCCCAACCATCGACTCTGAGGGATTTGGTGGCAGCTTAAACACAAAGCTTTTATTTAAGCGTGTCCCCAGATACCAGCTGGGACTGTTTGCAGCGAGGCACCCATCATCCTCTTCCCAGGTGACAAGAAGGGAAAGGCAGAGTGGGTGTAGCTGTCCTTATGCTCAATCACGCGTCAGAGGTTGATCGTAATTAAGTTGGGCTCTAGTTCTGTGTTGCTATGTCATGAACTTCTCTAAAGTGTAATCTGTATTCCACAACCGTCTCTCGCTGAACGCTGTGTATCCGTGTGGTTTCTGTACACCAGCTCTCATGGTTTTTAAGGAACTTCTTGTGTGTTTGCTTTTTTTAAAAAAAAAACAAACAAAAAACAATCTTGATCTGTGATGCGGCTTTGTTACAACCAGATCCTCAGACAAATGAATTTGTGGTTTTGGACTCTTGGTGTTGATTGTCTGGAAATGCAGACAAATTACTGGGTAGAAATAAGTAGTAACAGGGTTTTCGGAAAGCAAGCCTGTTGCAGATGTAAAAAGAAAAGACTAAAGTGCAGGAGAGTATTCCTTTCTGAACCTTGCAAAGAGTCGTCTTCTAGGTAAGTGAGTGTCTTGGGGTTAGAACAAAAGAAAGCTCAATGAGAAAACTGTGTGGAAAATTACATTCGTAAAGAAAATGTCCGGCTGCAAAAGTTAATCTCCCTAACCATACAGCTCTTAAGCACTTAGTAGGAGAAAAGACTTGCGTGGGGAGGAATATTAAAACTCTGCCTGCCTTGGCTGGTGCTGGGATACACATCTTCCAGGGAAAGGTCAGAATCCTGCAGAGTTGATGGGCATTCAGACCACATCCAGAAAAATGTGCCAGTGGTTTTCTGACTACAACACGAAGGACTGTGGTACTGGGTAATTTTTTTCTTTCAAGCACCAACAGCTGAAGGAGACAGAGAGAAGTACTTTCATCATTTGAATCCAAGCTAATTAATACGATGCTGCCCTTCCCTCGTACTTCTTATCTGAGCATCTCTGAGTGCTGTGCACATTCTAATTAAGCTTCCCAGCACCTGCCTGGGGTGAACGACTAATATTAACTGAATTTCTGTAGACAGCAAAAATGGGGATGCAATCCTTGCACAGCCTTTCTCAAAATCGTGTATTGAGAACGGTGAGAAGCAGTCAGGGCTTAGTGATTTCCAGTCCCTCACTCGGACTCTTGGGAAGCGTTCAAATGGGGTTCTCAAAATATCTCAAGGTGCAAGGTATGTTTTCCCTATACAAAGGCAGCGTGGATAGCCTTGAAACTCTAGGACAGTGTCTCTCCTTGAGCTGATGGGAACTATAAGCAATAAATGAGTGCACATTGATTTAGCCTGTATTAGATCAGATACAAGATTCTCCTTTGCCTCCTGCATGGAAATTGCTCTAGCCTCAAGTGGAGTTTCAGTGTGTTCAGAGCAGAAAGTACAGCTCAAAGTGTTGTACAGGGAACAATATGATATTGTGTGTCTGTTTCTCCCACACAATGGGTTATGGCAAGTGGAAGAAGTCATCTTTAAACTCGGGGTTTTTACGAGAAAGCAACTGCATCTGTTATTGAGGTAAAAATCAATTATTGTGTGTGGGGTGGAGGTGGGGGGGAGCAACTATAACAGCGAAGTGCGATGTTTTCTAGAAGAATTATTGGGAAATGGGAAGTTAAACTTTGAATGTTGAGGTTTCAGATGAGCCTTTGCGATCTCGGAAGAGTAAATTGCCCGGAAGACTAGAGCCAGCCTGGCCTTCTGGGCAGGAGGAGAATTGTTGACCAAGGTGTCCCCATGCCTGTGCACTGCCGTGGAGGAGAAGGTGACCCAAAGTGTGTAAAGAAAGTGACGTTCCACTGTGGGTGAAGCTGGAGGGGCTGCCCAAGGTGTGCTTGGGAGGAATGTGACTTTGGCCAGGGAAAGCAGGGACTGCCTCCAAGGCTGCTGGCTGTGACCCCAAAGCATCGTGCGGTGCGTGCCATGCTTCCCGGGAGAAGAGGAGAGCCTCTCTCCTGGCTTTCTGCATGCCTGTCCCGTTCCTTGATGAAATGCATGAAGAGGCTTCCAGCAAAGCTGCTCCTTTTGTAATTGCCTGATGGAAGCTTGTGTGTTGTTTCCGAACACAGTCTAATTACAGCATTAATGGATGTCGCATACGACAAACTCATCTTTCTTCCATTTACTAATCCACAGGTAGCCGTATGTTTTTAGGTGTAGCCCAGCACTGGGGCAGTTAATATTGTTCTTCAGAGACAAATGAGCTGCCTGGGTTTTGGTGTGTTCGGTAACCAATGGCACCTGATGTGATATAATCCTGTTCTGTGTTGGATCTGGTTCCAGAACACATTTGTATCGGCAGTGAGAGAAAGTAAGTCTGTCTGCATAGTCCTCAGTTGCAGCTCATCTGGTCAATGAGTTCCTGCTCCTCAGACATCTGTGTTGCCTTCCTCCTGCTGCCGCTTCCTTTGGTGCTGTCCGTGGATGAAAGAGATTTCCAGGTGTAAAACAAGTGTAAGTTTTGTGGTGGGCCAAGGGAGCAAAGAGGGAACAAATAGCTGACCTTTGGGGAAATGCTGTAACCACACATCTCTTAGCAGCTGTGCTTCTTCAGGAACCACTTTAGTTGCTGTGAACGTGTTCTGGCTTTGCTACCTTTGAAGGAAAACAGGTGTTTTAAATGTCAGCTGTCTAGCAGATTCACTAACTCCTTCAGCATCTGTAGCTTTTGATCTCTGTGTGGAAGTAAGGATTTTGAAGATGGTTGTCTGGACTTCGGCACTAGTTATGGAACGCTGTAGCTAATTGGTATGAAGAAACAGGGGACAAGGGACCAAGCGAACACTTGCAATGGACCTAGCAAATCCCGAGATCTCTGAGACCCAGGTTCTTCGACAGCCTTTTTGGGTTATCTGGTGGCTTTCTTGGATGCTACACAAGGTATTTTCTCATGTTGTGGCTCCCAGTTGTACCGATTTGCCTTTAATTAGTTCCAGTATCAGTGCTTTGGCTGCTGTGTTCAGAGGTGAAGCATGGCCCGAGCACAGGACTGGGATCTCATTTTCAGAAGTGATCTAGTGCTGCTGTTGAAGCTGCTCCTCATTGTACCTGGGGTACGTCTGTCACCGTGGTTATCACGCCTCACCTGTAGAGTGCAGATCACACCTTTGGTGGAAGTGGACAGGTAGGCTTCACTCTGTTATTATGAAGAGGTGCTGGTTTGCATTGCTCTGCACGGTTTGTTTCTCTTAGTATATACCTGCTTCAAATTTCTGTAGAGAGGCAATTTTTCTGAAGCACAAGTGGTGATTTAGTGCTGGATTGTTGTTTATGCCTCTCAAAGGCTCATTTCTCTGACCTAACAGCCTTGCATTCTGCAACTTCTGCCAGTGCTTCTCTAATCCTTTCCTGGCCTAGATGATTTATAATGAATGTTTTAAGTGAGCAAAGCGAAGCAAAAATGCCTCTGAGATGAGTGAGGGGTGAAAATCTTGGAAAGGGAAATGAACACCCAAAACATAAGGAGATTATTGTTTTCTCCTTCAGTACAATTCGTTTCCCTGCGTGATGAGCTCTGTAAACTCAGAGGCGGGAGGTAGGAGATGTTTGGTGTCTTTTGATTTGATGTTAGAAACAGTGGAAAATATGTTTCTGCTCTTAAGTTCCAAATGCATCATCCTCTGGAATCTCATTTATCCTGAGAATTCAGGTTTTAAGGCAGGATTGACTGCCTTGGCTGTGCTTAAATATTTGCCAAGATGAGAGGGTAGAGCTGATACCTTTGATTTGAGAGAAACAGCACAAAGAACTCACAAAAGCATTTGTATCAAGGCATTCTCAACGTGACTCTGTAAATGTGGTACCTATAGAAGAAAAACCATGAGCAGAGGAAAGTACTAGGAGGTGCTGGAGGCTGCAGTTATCTTGTGTATTTTTTTTCGAGCCTGCCTTGTTTTCCTAGCCCTGCAGGAGATCGGTTTGCACAATGCACACATTGTGTGTTTCACAGTAGGATGCTTTGTCAAACAGAATCTGTGCACTGTTGAGTCTTGCGCGCAGTAAAAAAAAAAAATCTAGTGATTTCATCTTGAATGCCTCATGCTGTTCAAATCTGAGCGAGTAAAAGCGTATACAAGGTAAAGAAGACTTGGGTTAGTGTTCCATTATCCTGGAGTCAAATGGTTCTTTCTCCGTTGTCATCTCCCGGAGCACTAGGGATGGGTATCATCTTCCATGCATGCTCGCTGTAAATTACGGAGGATGCTGCAGAGGGGCTCCAGGAGTCTGGGTGCTACTTCTCACTCTTTTTGTGAAGACAGGAGTAGTAACCTTGATGCTTTGAGGGAGGCAGCCCATTCCCTTCCTATGTCTCTTCTCTAGTGGACAGCTCATGTCTTTTTGGCGTGAGAGCAGAAGACCAGGCGAGGCTGTTTTCTACCCAGGCGGGCTGCTGTAGTTGGAAGATGAGGGGGTAAGGGCATGTGCTATGGCATCAGAGGGCTCTGCTTTTCGAACAGGTGTTCCTGGGACTATAAAAGATGTAAAGGAGTCTGAAAGTGTTCAAGCTGCAATTTTAAATCGACGATTTTCCAGCTCTAACCGGTCACTCCTCAGCCACCACAGCTGACTTGGGAACATTTGGCTCAGGAAGCGGAACAACAGTTGGAAACAAATAGCGATTAGTTTTTCATGGCTTCCTAGGGAATGCATCAGTTTGTTCGGTTTCCCCCTCATTTTTGTGATTCCTGTGGATTTTTAAGGCACTGTATATGCAGGATGTTCAGTTTAGCCAAGCTTGCTTACTGGCAGATTAAAATGAGCAAAGGCTGAGCACGCTGAGTTCACTCATCATAACCAATATGATGCTTCTCAGAACTTCCTTTGCCCTTGGTATCTTCACCGAGGAATCCTGCCTGCTGCCGTCAGCCCCCCTGCGTTGAAATCCCATTTTACCCATTTGAATGGTGTAAGAAGTGCTGTATAAACTAAACAGGAGCATCTGTGAAGTGGTTAGAGTTGTTGTTGATTGCCTTTTCCTTACTGCCTTCAGGGGATTTAAGCTTGAATTTGCTGGAAGTCGAATTTATGAGCCAGAACGCTCCATTTCTGATCCTTAAGCTGGGAACAGTGCGGTGAATTTGATAGGTCTTTCTCTTGCCTCCAATGTCTCTGGCTTTTGCTCTGGGCCTTGCAGGGCTCTCCTCGTGTCTTTAGCATAATTGCTTTTTGCATGTGGAGTAGATGTCTGATTTTTACATGACTGCTTCCTTTATGGAGAGCTGCAGGAGCAGCTTTAGGATTTCATCCATCTGCTTCTAGCGAACAGTTCAGCAGGAAGCTCGTGCACCTGTACGAGGTCTTTTCATCTGGGAGAGAGGGAGGCAGAAAAGGTGTTTGTGTTGCTCCACCGCAGCCCTGGATCGTTGATGAAAGATCCTGAGGATGACAAGAGAAGACTGCTGTGATGTGAACCATAGTGTGGGGGTCTGAAGCTTGTATCCAGTGCTGCTTTTATCATCACGAGCTGGTGGTGTCTGTTTGGAACAAAGGGCTTTTCTTTTCCTGCTTACATGGGGGAATCAATTCTAGGATGTGTCTCTGTGCACAGCCATGTTAAACCTGCTGATTCCGCGGGGGTAGACACCTTAGCTACGCTCCTCTCCTGCGTTCTAGCACAGGCGTGTTTGTTTGTTTTGCCACCTGGGAATGTCTGATTTTATCCCAGATGTAACTGTTTTTCTGATAACACTTTCACTATCCCAAACAGATTTGGGAAAGTTTATTGTACAAAAGTAACGTGGCCTGGTAAAGGATTTCACAAGAATGCACAAATATGTTCCTGCCCTTCGTTAACTCAGTGAAGAAATGCTGTGGAGTTAAGACTAAGTGATCAATCCTGCAAGTGGGAGCACTAAAAACTCCCCGGGGTCAGATTGTGCTGGTGAGTTGGCTGTGTCATTTACAGGATAATCAGCTGTGGGAGGAGGAAGGAAGGGATGCCATCCTCCACAGCTGGGGCTTTTCTGCCCACTGGCTGGAGGCGTGGGGCTCCAAAGCGTAAGGACAGGAGTTTTCACTGGTGTGATATTTCCATGGTCTGTCCCCTTTTTCCTGTGGCACAGTCGCTCTCACCGGAGGGGATCGGTGCCCGGTGAGAGGCACAGGGCAGAGGTGTAGTCCATCTTGCAGATGTCGTGTTCCCACCACACCAGGCAGCGATGTCCAGCTGGTTGTTTCGTTAGCTGGGTGGTGGTGAGTCACTGCAGAAATAGGAAAATGCTGCTGGTTGCCCAGTTGCTTGTTTTTCATGGTGCGGAGGGGAACGTTGTTTTTCCAGGGTGCTGAGCAGACCAGAAGGACTGGAAATGTGATTGAAGAGAGGAATGCGTGCTGGGACGGGTTCGCTCTGTGGCTCTGCCTGGCTACCTGCAAGTGGTATTAAATGTTCGGCTTTGGCTGACCTGCTGGCACGTGTGAGCAGGTGACCGCTTTGGTCCCGCTGCGTTACGTAAATGCTCGCAAGCAGCTCGCTGAGGAGAGTTTTGGCATCAGGGTTGGGGGGGAAGTGACCAAGGCAAAGCCCTTTCCTTTCAAATACAAGGCTGGCTGCAGGACCTTGTCTCTAGTGGTTGCAGAAGGGAAGACTTCGAAACATTGAAAATTACTTGTGTACTTTTAGAGAGCACAAAGGCACAAAACAAGAATGCTAATGGAGAGGCAGCGGTGGAGAGGTGATGGAAAGTCACAGCACAGGCATGCAAGTGCTGGCTGACGTGAAATCAGCTACAGGACTGTACAGCAAATGAAGAAATAGAAGCTGGGAGTGGAGGAAAATCACGAAATGTGATCAGCTGAGTTAAAGGTGCTGTAAGGGAATTGGGAAATAAAAAGATGTGTTAAGTGATACTGACCTGGGTATCACTATCCTCTAACACTACAGGGAAGCTCGAGAAATGCTGGATATATTCTGTATTTGTTGAAAAGCCAGGTGACCTGGTCATCGTGTGATCTATTCTTTCATTCCTGCAGTAAATAAAGTGGAGATTAAACAGCTGATTCTAAAGCTAAGCATTTAAAAATCAGCAGAGGACTTTTTGTTTTTCCTTAAGGCTACAGTGGCAGCAGTCTGAACGTTGCTGTGATAGTGACTTTCTTCCAGCCTCTAAAGATATTTTGCACCAAGCAAGAGATTCCTGACCAGCCAGCCAAACAAGGTTTCCAGGCAAAATAATAGGAAACCAGCAGTGGGTCTTCTAAAGTCTGGAGTTTAAAGGACATTTTTTCATGTCAGTCACTGTGGATTTATGAAAAAATGAGTGTCATATGAACTTGAAGTCATGCGTTGACTTATTTTGTGAGGTTACAAGATAGACTTGACAGTGTTTTGAGAAGATATTTGTTTTGGCACCCATGCAGCATTTTGATTGAGGAAGTGAACAATACAAATCAACGCTGTGTAGCTAATGGCTCTGTGAGCTGGCTGATGGACAGGTCTCAGAATCCAGCTGGTTGTTGGGGCTGGTGAGCGAATAGGTACGTTGTTAGCAGACACCGTCACAGGGGTTAGATTTTTGTCCCTGTGCCAGCTGCAACCTTTCTCTCTGATCTGGAAGGGGAAAAAAATAATTTCTGATGAAGCTAGGAGATGCCATAGGTTGAGGGCATAGTAAGGGTGAGGAGGGGAGCTAAGTGGTTAGGACTGCTTAGTAAAGTGGTTGTAGGCAAGCCATGTGCGTGTTACCAGTATTGGTAAGTGGGTAACAGTGGAATTCTGTCTTTTGGTTGAAGCTGGGGAAATTCAGACAAAGACTTGTGTTTGACAGGGAGGCTGACATTTGTGAGGAACCACTTTGAAAGAACTGGAGAGGATTCAGCAGTGCTGGAAGACTTTTGAAATAAAAATTGTCCATTTTCTGAAGATGCAGTCCTGTAAGAGGACTGTAGGACTTGAAGTAAGGACCAGTTGAGGGAAAGCCCTCTGGCAGCTGGTTTGCAGATGTCAAACTGGTGGTTTAACTCCTTCCTTCCTCTCCAGACGTTACATGTCACCTCTTCAGTTCCTGCCAGCAGGGGTTTCTACCCATTGTGCACAAGTCTTTTTTTTTTTTTCTTAATGGAGAGCAGTTACGCAGCACCAGAGGCTGGGGTTGTCCCCACTCCTTTCCGTGCATCTTCCTCTGAAGTTGGCACCTTCTCTTTCCTGGCTGAGGCACAGTGACGAGGCAGAGGAGATGTGGCAGTGCTGTATTTCAAATCCAGTGCAGCGGAGTCTTGTCCTAACACCACAAAACGCAATTCTATACCTCTCACTCCTGCACCATTGTGAATAACTTCCCTTGGTTTCAACCTCTCATGGTATGACATTAGAGCTTTGCCATGCGATTGTTCTTTCACTGAACTGATCTCACTGTCTCGCTGTTCCTCTCTCTTTAGGGCAGAAGGGTCAGTATGGCACACACCTTATTCCTGCCCACTCCGTTCTAGTCCTGCTCCAGCGCTGGGTGCCCGCGTGGGAGGTTTGTTGCCCAAACCAGTGCTGATATCGCACATAAGGGAAGTGCTTCCTCTCTGCTTCCCACTGCTAGCTTTGTGACTTCCCCGGAGAGCTGCTGGCGGCTGGAACTGGCAGTCGGACCTGGCAGCACGCTGCTTTCGTTAAAAAGGCCAGATTGCAGCTTAATCAAACATCTTTCCAAACTGCAGCAGGAAAATCCAAAGACTCTGCTTTGGAGAACTGAAATGAGGAACGTGCTCTTAAAATGCTGATGTTGTGTTGTTACCGACGCTAAAGCAGATCTCTAACATGTTAAAACCATGAGGCATTGGTTTCCTTTTTTGGAACAAAAAGAGGAAATGCCTTCATGTAACAGGACATGTTAAAGAAATGCTGTATCTGAGGGATTTTGATATTGTCTCCTTCCCTGTCTGGTACTTCCTCAAAGTTATGAATTATAAATGTGTGTGTGTGTATTTCATCTCTGGCCTCCCTCACGAGCCATACCCCTAGGCAGAGCTTGTCTTTTTTGTTGTCATTTGGTTCAGCAAAAACTTTATTATTTCTAATTGTTTTTTCCATTCAAAATCAGTTGTTCCATAGAGCCCCTCAGTGGCTCAGATATTTAATTCCAGTTACAGAATTATTTTATCTCTGTATCTGTAAAGCCTTTGTTGCTGTGATATGATCAGACTGACAAGATTACAGAGCATAGTAGCTGCTAAAAGGATGGGTGATGTAGGGTTGTAGATGATCCTTCTGTTGTGGCTTTGACTTCTCCTTTTTGTGGTGTGGAGGTTCATTCCTTAAGATCAGAAATAAAGGATATGAAACCGACAGCAATTTGGCTTAACACACAAACGAGAGTCTTAATTATGTTTTCCTAGCACAACCTGTCCTTTTATGTGAGTTTTACTGAGTAAAATTGCTTTGGTTTGGGCTTGGCAGCTGTGTTAAGAAGCAGGTATCCCTGTGTTACACAGTCTCAGACGGTGGGAGTGCCTGGTTCTGGCTCTCCTTACGGCATTTCATGGACTTGCTCATGCAGGAGGATTTAGTCACACATCTGTCAGAAAGCAGCTTTGTGGAAGAGGTCTTAGGCATGCGGTGGTTTGCATGAGCTGCGGGAAGGCGATGTGGCTGAGGAGCAAGAGCCAGTGGGGTAGGTATCGTTATTCTTAGGGTGCAGCTCTGTGAATCGAGGAGGGATCCTCCTCCGTTCTGTTATTGACTGCTGCAGCGGCTTTTGAGCTGTGCGGTCTGGCGTACTGGGGAGCTATGGGAGGCTTTGAGGGGTCAGGGTGAAGCGGCCTCTCTGTGGGTGGGAAAGCATCCATCAGCTGCTGGAGCCTCCTGCTAACCTGACTGTGCGTCCCAAAGGGGGGTGATCTGTCCCTCTGCCTCCTGCTGCTATGTATTCGGGAGTGAAAACTGTCCAACATTTTCTGGTGAAAGCTTCCCACATCAGATTGCAAGAGGGAACAAAATCAAGTCCCAGAGTGACTCAGGGTTGAGATCAAAGCAGAGCAGGTGCCCTGAAGAGACGAGGCAGTAAACTGCACAGATTACTGCCTCCAACCAACCCATCTTGGCTAGTGTAGACAGGTAGAATTATCCTCATCCTTGTTTTCTTAGAAGCCTTTTTTTTCTTCTTCCTTACAGATGTCTCGTTTTGTCCCCAGCAGGGTGGTGCAAGAAGTAAACGTCCAAGCGAATCATCATAGCTTCCAACGGTTAGCGAGCCGCAGAGCAAATGGTTAACTAACTACTGGCTGTGACCCGCTCAGAGTCAGAGCTGGCTGGAGGCAGGCTTCTGCTGAGACAAAACAATTTCCTACAGTGCTTCAGCTCTGCTGTCGTTGTGTTTAGCTTGTGCAGCAGAGTTTTCACATGTGTGCAGTGCAGATGTTAGCAAGGATACAGTGGTCCTCTAATTAAACAATGCAGGGCTCAAGTTGTCTTCAATATAAGAAGGTAGGCAGCACAATTAATAAGAAGCAATAATATAGAAAAAGTAGCTTACCATGCTGAGGGACATCTGCGCATCCTGTGCGTGGATTCAGCTCCCTGCAGCGTGGTGCATGATAGCACCGAGTGAGCTCGTGTTGATGCCGTAGGAACTCGCTGGATTCTCCAATAAAGGCGAAGCTTCAGCCGCCTCATACCACTAAGAGGAAGTGGCAACATCCATATTTTTTTAGAAACTTTTCTGTGTTAAATAGGAAACTGAAGTGACTTTATTTGTTGAGCTCCATAGTAAGTGAGTGCTGTGAGAATACAGTAAGACAAAGAGCCCCGAGGCCTTTGCATATGTTTCTGCTGTGCCGTTGTCTCTAAGGAAAAGCGTGACTCAGTTACGCTGACTTGAAATATTCAGAAGTGTATTATTTCTCTTGCAACAGAAGGGCTTGGCACTCCACTCTGTTGGAGATGCCCTGTTTTTCCTAGGCAGCAAGCTGATAGTAAATTATTCAGGCTTCCTCACGGCTGTTAAATTCCTACCCGTAACATCCCCTGAAAACAGGACGGGTGGTAGGATATTTTGGGCTGCAAAGATCAGTCCTGCGATGCTCCGGTTGGCATGGGGCTGCACTGGCAGTCAGGCGCTAAAGGCAGTGATTTCACTCTCCGTCTCTCTCACCTCTGAGATGGGTGGCCACGTGCCAAACCAGCTGTGCTTTCCAGGCGGCTTCCAGCTTTTTTTCTCGCGGGTAGGTGAGTCTGGCCTTGAAGAGACAAACGCACGCATGTTCATGCCTCAGCACTTGGAAAGAACGGGAGCAGTTTCTTATCAGCCGCGTTGGAGCGGGGAGAGACGATAAATCCTCCGGAGGTGAAGCTACATGGCATTGTAAGCACTTGGAAGGGAAAATGCCATCGTTGGTGCTGGTACAGCTCCAACATACTTGACAGTTCAGGATCCTGGTTTTCCTGGCCAGAGCTGTTCTGGGCTCTGCCTGGTTCGTGTCATGGTACTGCCACAATCTTGGCTTTGGGACTGCAGGTGTGTGTACAGCTCATGTTGGAGAAGGGTGGCCATCTACTTTGCTTCTTTTTTTTGATGGAATTGCATCTTCTGGAGTGGGTGCTCCATGTGGTTCAGCTGATGCGGGCTTTCTGAGAGAGAGGAGCACTTCTGGTTGTCTTTGACAGATAAATGCAGTTCTGCAGCCGTGTTCATCCTCACTGCAGCCTCGAGGAACGGAGCTGAGCGTTAGCCAGCACGGGGATCCTGCACTGGGACAAGCCTTGTGTGTATGGTCTCAGGGGGTCTGGGAGTCCACGGGCAGCTCTGATGGTGGGGGATCTGCCTTTTTCCACGGGCACGTGTTTGGTGTGGCTGGATGTCTGGTTACATTCCTTTTAAACTGAAAGCATGAGCTTCATGAGTAGCTGAGTGTGGGTAATTAGACATGAACACAGTCAAGATGGATGGTGTGAGAAGCGGAGGTGGTGTGGCAGTAAGGAATGCGGCAAAGCCTGGGAAGGAATGGCTCTGGTTAAATGGCGTGGCAGTCGTGATGGGGACTGGAACTGGGTGAAGGAATCGGGTGGTTAACTGACAGTTTGGCCCTTTCTTGCCCTGTCCTCCTCCTCTGTGGCCCAGTGGCTGGCACACTGCACAGTGTTGTATCAGCTGGCACATCTCCAGTTGTCCGAGACGGTTACTGGAGCTGCCCGGAGCATGTGCCCTGTGCAGCCTGACCTTCCCCCGCTGTGGGAGGTAGCGCAGGACCCTTGGAGGGCCCTGTGAGTGACGATGTGTCCTGTCTCCACGGTCAGGTGCCCTTGGCTTTTCTTTTTTCACCCATCAAAAGAAATATTACTTGGACGTGCAACTCGCTAGATGAAGAACTTGGATATTGCTGCCTTGCGTTGACTACACATGTGATGTGTAAACAGTATGAATGACAGATTTAACTATAAGAATATTTTTGCTGAATTATGTCACTTGCCCTACCTTCCACACCACAGGTACACTTGTTAAAATAGCATTATCTGGCCAGGATGGCAACTAGCAGCTCCATCGAGACCTTCCTCAGCCTTTTAGGAGAAAGCCCTGGTAAGGCCAGTAACAGCACGTGGCTTTGGAGTCGGCTGAGGAGCTCATTAGAGGCATCTCAGTCTGTTTCAGCATAACCATCAGCAGTGTGTGCTATCTAGAAAGCAGAACATCTGGCAAACAGGCTAATGAGAGCCAGGCTGGGGGAGCTCCGAGGCAAATGGAAGAGCTGCCCCGTAGAGTTTGTTTATAACTGGGTTTGTAGGAGGTTACTAGCTTGTTGGATTTCTTTAGATTATTTTATTTATTAAAAAAAAATGCAGACACCAAAGATCAAACAGTGAAAGTCCAAATTGACTTCAGTTTGACATAAAATAGCCTGGCTGAGAAGGATGATTTATCCCTGGTTCCTGGGAGTGTTTTCTGTCCCTTATTCTGCCCTGCCCTGGAGATCCCCCACGGCCACGTGAGCTCCTCCGAATGAGAGGAGTTTGTTTGCTCTCTCAGCCAACAGAGAGTTTTTCCTTCCCCTAAGCAGGGAATTTGTTTTGCAAAGGGAGAGGTTTGGGCTCTGGGAAGTTTATGCTCCTTCTCTTTCTTGCTTTTTTGTTTTTTATTGTAATGATGACATATGGAAACTATTTACACAGGAGCATGCTCTGCTGCACTGAATGGAAATGTTGGAGTCCCGGCAGTATCGTTCCGGATGCCTTGTGTAAGCAGCCAGCTGCTTTTGCTTTTTCTTTTTTTTCTCTTTTCTTTTTTTCCCCCTCCCTCTCTCCCTTTTCAGGGAACGTCTGGGATAAGTTACACAAGTGTGGAAGGAAGCTTCGCCATCTGTGAGCAGCTCAGTTCGTTTACTTTGTCATGCCCCTTGTACTGCGAATTTCACAAATATCTGTCGTCTTTTTTTTCTGGGGTGGGGAGGGGAAGACTCCTTGCTGCGACTAGTCAGCACTTTGACTCCTCTCCCATTAGTTTTTCGCGTTCACTGGTGAGCAAGTTCTGCTATATGCAGAAATAAGAGAGCATGGCACATGAAACCGTGCTTTACCACCGTGCTCGTGCTTAACAGCTTTGTCCTGCAGCTAAGCCTTCCAGCAACTTGCACTTAGAAACATCCTGTGGCTAAGACAGCGATAGGGAAACAATTTCAGTGAAGTCTGAGCCACCTTCCTCAGAGGGGAGGGGAGGAAACATTTAGTTCTGCAGAGAGCAGAGGAAAAGCTTTTGCGCGTAGCTTTCCCTTGAGGAAGCTGCGAAATCGAGGATCGGCTTTCGGAGGGGAAAGGAGGGAGGAAGGAACTTCAGATCTGACTTGTCTCCCTCTCCCTGACTCCGAACACAAGCGTGCCCTCTTCCTGACGCGGCGGCTGCCATGCGGTGGAGAGAGCCGCCTGCCATCTACTTGGAGGATTACGGGAGTCCTGTGGCGAGATCCTCCTATCTCATTGAGCTCGATACTAATGGTAAATGCCGTCGGGGATGTTCTGCAGCACGAGCTGAGCGGAGCGGAGGTTGCATTAGTCTGTGTCATTGTTATCATGGGAGCAGCTGAGGAAATTAGCTAGCTGGAGGGCTGCCAAACAAACAGTCAGAGGGTTGCTTTTCAAATTTATTATTATTTTTATTATTATTTATTACCCAGATGATGCTGTTGCCTCGGGGATGCTAGATCAACCTTCTGGTACCTGATGAGGAAAGAGCTGATCCACAAAATGCAGCTCTGCACCGCAACACTTCACCAGTACATTTTCTGTTGTCTGTGCCTAGAAAGATGATGTCTGGTTTAGGCAGGAGGAAAACATCTTGGTTTCTAGAGTGATTTTTTTTTTGTGTGTGTTTCTCATTTGCATCTTTGAGTGCTGTTTTGTATTCGCAACCCTGATCTCCCTGGGACATCTCTTCTGTTTCAGCTGCGAGTCCTCTGTGTGAAATCATAGAATCACAGAATGGTTTGGGTTGGAAGGGACCTTTAAAGGTCATCTAGTCCAGCCCCCCTGCAATGAGCAGGGACATCTTCAGCTAGAGCTTGCTCAGAGCAACCTGAGAAATGCAGAGAGGGGTCCAGGGTTTTTACTGTGGTGGGTCTTTTCCTAGTGTTGATTCCTTTCAAAGAGAGATTGGTCTTTGTGAAAGAACTACTTTGGGGTTAAAGGGTAGTTTTGGCATCTTTCAGTGGGATACAGTGTTTTGATGTTTAATGCTCCAAACCTTTGCTGATTTGACCACAGTATGTTTTAATGTTCTTAAATTTTGTACCTACTATAATGCTCCAACAACATGGAAATGTTGTAACCTGCTTAATACATCCCTTTCCCCCCAAAGAGCTAGTGCAGCCAAGGTGTTGATTTTGTGCTTTTTCCGTATCCCCTGAACTGTGTGAGACGAATCACGCTCGGATTTTCTCTGAACCCTTGCTGTGTTTTGAAGGTGAGTTACAGAAGGGCCTGAAACTCCAGCTCCTGGTAGCACCCACACAGTCGTTGCAGGTTTGAGCAGAGCATCCTGCAGCCTCGCCCCAGCCACCAGATCGCGGAGGAGCTGTGGGTGACGGGCTGTAGAGCTTTCCAGGTGACATCGTGGATGGCATGTACCGCTCTGGGTGTCATTGGAAGCTACACATGATAGGAAGAGGTGGCATTCTTTGCTCCAAAGTACCAGTTGCTTGGCAAAGTTTGGGGATGTTTGACGGCTCCGTGCCTGTCTGTGGCGAGGCTGGGGGCTAGAGGCCACTTTGTGCTCTGTTCCTTCCCTGGCCCAGGTTAGTGCTCCACAGGGGGGAAGGCAGACAGGACAGGACTGCAGTGGGTTTTGTCTGGCAGCAAATGATCTGTTAGGATGGGAATGAGAATTGGGAAATACTGGTCTTCTGGGCAGTGAAGATCTTCAGCAGTGAGTCCAGGCTCTGATGAAGATGTGCTCCTTCTGCAACTCTGTGAAGCATTAAAAGCAAAAAAGCCTTTTGCTACCAGGCTGCAGTTTGAGGGAGTCTGTCTCTTTGAAATACATCTACAGTAAAAGCTTTGTACATAATAACATTCAGGAATTTTTGTAGAGCTCACAATGTAATGCTTCTGATTTTTTGCATGTTGCTGCCATCTTTTATTTAAAAAGCACACAAACCCAGAAGACTGCCATTCCAGTTCTGAGGATAAATAAAAGGCTCCATCGTTCAGTTTTTTCAAGAACTGTGCTCATTCAAGGTGTAAAAGAGGTGTGGGAGAGGAATCAGCCTCATTCGAGCATTTGTCCAGATTTTGAGTGGTATTTTAAGGGTATGGGGGAAGCAAGGAAGAGAAATAGGCTTAAATGCTGCGGGTTTCTCAGCAGTCTGAGTATGCAATCTGGAAAGTCTTCCCACATCCCAGATAAATGTTATCTGAATGTGATTTGAGGGTGGAAAAGGCAGCTGTGGCTCTGCATTGGTGAAGGGCTTTCTGATTCCTTCCCACTCCCTGCCTTTCTCCCAGAAGCACGTGGTGCCATGTCTCTCGGTGGGTGCAGTGTTTGGCATAGACTCCTTCTCCACTCCAGAGGGTGTTCTGGAAAGACTGATTCAGTAATTCAATGAGGATTATTTTTTCATAGCAAAGAGGTGCATCAAATCTTCAGCATGCTGTCATGAGAGAGAAGAACCTCATTGTAATTTTTTCCCACTCTCCGATAACTTCTCCTAACACAAAGAGAACAAGGTACCGCATCACAGCTCCTGTGCTCATAAAAAGGGGGAAATTGGCACTTTTGCACTGTCAAGATCAATTTTATGTGTAGCCTTTCTGGGAACATGAAGCACTGGAGGAGGAATGTCTCTACAGAGAACAGGAACAACCATGTGGGTTGGGTGATGATTGAAGCTGTGGAGAACTGAGGGCGTGGACAGCTCCAGCACAGGTTTCATGCGTGGCCCTAAGCAGGTCTGACTTTTGTGGGGTGTCTGCTCTCTGTATTCTTTGTCAAAGGTGCAAATAAAAATCCCAGTCCCAGAAGAAGAAAGGAAATGATATTCCCTTTTTGAACAGTAGTTGCCTTCATGCGTGCTTTTCATGTGTCTTAAATGCATGGAGGCTGTAGAATGCAAAAAATGGGAAGTATTCTGGAGTTAATATGTGCCCTGCATAGCACTCCCATGGGAGGGGCACTGCGTATGTGTAGCTTTGCTTGGGAGTTGCTTTTCGCAATATAATTGTGCTTCTGCAATGAAATTTTTAGTTACAAAATCTGGTACAAATGTTCATTGTTTTATAGCGCTTTACTGATGAGACAGCCATGCTCTTACAAGTTTCAGAATCAATCTATGGGATATGAACAGAAAATTAACCTTGCTGTTTGTTTTCATCAGACGAGTGTTGGTGCTTATCTGCACCACAATGAATGTTGCAAAGATGCATTAATGGTCCTGTAGAGCTTGGAAAAATTAGGGTTCCTAGTAAACATACTGACTGCTGCTATTTGTATACTATACAGCTCCTGTACTCACACTGGTTTCCCTTGCCTGGGGTAGTCCTCTACTCCATTCTCCCGCGGTCTCTCCTGCCACTGAATGCGAAAGGCAGTGTTCCTTCAGCAAGCCCACTTTTATTTTGTGTGTTGGACATCCTCAGAGACTTCTAGCTGTTAGCTGCCTGTTTATAGTTTATGACTGCTGATAGTGTGCTCCGAACATGACAGCACACACCTCCTGAGCCAGGAGACCTGCTTATGGCATTAAATAGGATGCTGGCTCTTCTGACCATCCTCTGGGAGCATTCCTGTGTTGAAGTGCTGAGTTTGAGCGTGCCGCTAAAAATCTCCTGTATGAGGAGAGTCAATTTGTCTGTGTCCAAGCTGCCAGTTTCCTGGGTACTCTGCCACCTCTTGATGCCTGTCTCTGGTCCCAGCGCCTGGCTTGCTTGCATGCCTCCTGATCAATCTCAGCTCACTTAATTGTAAATCAATTTTTCTCTTATTGTACTGGTGCAGATGGAGGTAGCTATGACGTTATTAATGATGCATCCAGCCCTGCTGCGGGGGACTGCTGCGCGCAGCAAGGCTCTGCCCGACACAACTGGGAAATGAACTACCAAGAGGCAGCAATCTACCTCCAGGTGAGCCCTGCTGTTTGCTGGCTTGTGTGAAAAATGGACTTTGGAAGCTATAGTAATTCTTGATTATAAGAAACAAAGACCTTCTGTTTTGAGGTTAAAAAATTTGGTGCTTTGCAAAGGAATCCACTCAAAGAGTGGGGAGATGCTGGAGGCACCTTCAGGTGGGATCTGGTAAGTCATTTGGGAGCAACTGAACAGGCCACCCATCCTCTCCCTCTCTCCTTCTGTCAAGGACTGTAGTAGTTGAGGGATGCAGTGCATGTTCAGTTCTGCCACCTTGCCATGCAGATTTGCGTAACTTGTCATAGATCGTCATTTCATCTCTTCAGTTGCTCCAGGGTGAGTGGTCCATGCTCTTCTGGAGACATCTCGTGTTCTGTAAGTGCAGGTCCTAGTGCAGCCTTGGCCACCGATGTGGTAGGTGGCCCTGGGATGTTTGTTTAGCATCAGTCAAGCCCTGCAGATCGTGTCAGACATGAGAGAAGGCAGAGGTCTTGTTTCCTAGAGGAAGAAAGTATGCTGAGATTAGGATCAGCCCGGGAGTGAAATTTTTCCTATTTAAAAAGAAAAAACAGCAAGCAAACAAACCCCACCCATGCTCCAGTTACAGGAAACGCCATCGTTAAATCAACAAAGCTATAATATTTTTAAGATCTCTGTGCAGTCTGGTGTGATGACTTCGCTACCAAAACCGAGCTGCTCCCAGAGCTGGCCAGTCTGAAGTTGCTGCTGGTTCCCTTACTGTCCTTCCTTCCTCCTCTTCGTTCCCTTTCAAAGGCTCTGTATTGCAGCTCCAGGTGCTTTGGACCCAGTGAGGTTTTTGCTTAAGCCACTGCAAGATGATTGAAACCAGTTCTTCCCACGTGTTCCTCCCTGCTCCTACCCCCCAGGACTGAGACATACTGTCTCTGACATTTTAAAACCAGGTAGGCTGGGACCTTGGTAATGCTTCAGCTTAGTCGTAGCTGGAGCAGCACTGACAAGACAGTGGTGGCTCCAGCCCCTCTCAGGCTTTTGTTTAAACTCATGATTGTGGGAGATGCTCTGCAAAGGGCCATTGAGTTGCTGTGGTGTCTGATGGTAATGTACTCAGCAGGCTTGGCCCTTCAGATGCAGATTATATTCTTGCTGCTGCCTTGACCAATGGTCATGATGACAATGTCCTTGAAATGAAGTAGACCTCACTTAAAGAGCATGCAGATTGTTTATTTGAACCAGTAGCTGCAGGCAAGAGTGTCTTATCTGAATAAGAGGACTTTGCTGTCCAGCAACAATTGCTTGGCTACCAAGAGGCAGAATTTAGAGTATTTTTCATTCTGCAAGCGTGTTTTGTCAGGCGTGAATAAGAATGCCCTGCTGATCTAAGCTTGCGCTCTCTTTGGGGGGGGCCTGCGTTTTATGGAGCTTGCTGCTGGGTTTTGTCCTGCTCGCAATCTGGCTCACTGACCCAGCAGTGTTTGTTTGCTTGTTCTTAAACAGAATGGGAGTTTGCCTGTGAGATGAGTAAATGAGAAACATTTGAAACCCTTTTCTGAATTATTCTCAAGAATGCTTCACTTCTTAAAGGAGGTCCTGTTTCCTGACCTTGTTACCCATTCGCAATCACAGTTTTTCCACTTTGATAGTAATAGCTTACTGTCCCTACAGTAATTGCTTACCTGGAAAGATGTTAATTTAAAAAAACCAACCTCTTGTGCATCCGTGTGTCCCAGCTGGGGGAAAATGATCTCTTATGACAGTTTCCAAGAGGCAGCAAGTTTCCTGTGAGGGACAAAGGCTCTCTTCTTAAACCATTGACTCAAGAAAGAGAAGAAGCTGTTGGGTGGTTCTGCATGAAAAACCTCTAAATTCTCCCCAGACTAAGTTTCATCCTAGAGGTAAAAATAGTAATGATGTAGCTGTTTAAAAATCGGTTGTAGGCAAGCTGTTAAGATGGAGTATCTGACCTTTTAATGTTAATTAAGCTTTCTAATTAAGAGGGAATGACAAATCACATAGCGACTTGTTAATTTTTCATGGAGACTGTCTTCTCACATTCCTGAAGCAGAAAACACTGTGTGTGCTCCTGTGTTTTCTCCCAGACATTTTGCAGGCCAAGATAAAGAGGAGCAACTGTCAGCCAGGTGCCCTGGAGCTTATCTGTGTGTTTTTGTGTTCTGTTCTGGAGAAGTTAAATCAAATAAGTCTGTAAACACATGGAAACGGTTGCAAGTAAATGAAGTGCTGTATTTATATTGGGATGTTGACTAAAGTTTCTTTGCCTACCTTTATAAACTCTTTCAGCATTCTTCCTCATTTTGAAAAAAGGCAAGGGTTTCTGAAGCAAGAGTTTGTGGATATTAATGAGTTTCATTGCTGAAACTTCATTGCTTACGAACAGAAGGGGATGTTCTGTGTGTGTAGAGTTCACTCCTCGATAAACAGATCAATGTCAGGCTGTGAAGTGGGAATAGTCTGTTGGGAATTGTATCTAATCCTTATAAACGTCTGTGTTCTTCATGTGGAAAGCTCTGTTGTAGTACCGAGAGTCACTAATGCTCTTCTCTTCTTTATTCCTCCTGCCCTAGGAAGGAGAAAACAATGATAAATTCTTCACTCACCCTAAAAATGCCAAAGCACTTGCTGCCTACCTCTTTGCACACAATCACCTTTTCTACCTGATGGAGCTGAGCACAGCACTGCTGCTCCTGTTGCTGTCTCTCTGCGAGGCACCAGCGGTTCCTATGCTCCGGCTTGGCATCTTTGTAAGTACTTCGGGGTGAAATGAAGAGCTCTGCCTGTTTTGCAGTGGTGGGGAAGAGGATAAAGAATGCTAACATTGAGGAAGAAGGTAGAAATAGTAGGAAAAAACCCACTGGCTTGTTCTGTGAATTGTTGAACAGCAGATATGCCAGCCAGCGAAACATCCTTTTTTTGTCTCACGTGTAGACCACAGTGAAAGTGACACTTCTTTCATAGTGTCAATTTGTGCATTTCTTAAATTTTGTAACTGAGAAGTGTGTGGTTTTTCCTTTTTCTTGAGAGAACTCAGGAATCCGTGTGCTTTGACAGGGTGGTTTTAAAGTCCCTGTCAGGGTTGGTGCTGTTCCCTCAGGACCACCACCGGTTCCTAGAACACAAACAGATCTCAGCCCGGGACAGGCTGCTAAACCTTTTCCTGTCCTTTCCTCCCAGTGTTGTCAGGACTAATTAGTATGTGTATGAGTGGGTTGAAGTTTTATGTCTAACCTCCACAAAAGGCAGGTTGAGAGAAGTGATAGCACAAACTGGTGTGTACTGGTGTCAGTCCATAACCACTTCCTGAGGTACCACTGTCGGGCACAGCGCGAGGAGATGCTGGTGCTGGGGGGAGAGTCTGCGTCTGCGTTTGGAGCTGTCAATGGCACCCTAGGGCAGGGTGCTGTGCTAGCTTTAAGAGTGGCCATGGGTTTTCCTGCCTGTCCCAGAGCTGTGCTCAGACTGTTGTCAAACCCATGTGCGTCTTGGAAAGGGAAGGGCAGAAGCGTGGCCTCGGATGTGCTGCTGTTGGTAACCAGAAGTGGTGGTTTAAGCGTTGCTGTCTTGTCACAGGTCCACGCAACCCTGGAGCTGTTTGCGTTAATCGTGGTAGTCTTCGAACTCTCGATGAAGATGAGGTGGTTGGGCTTCCAAACCTTTATCAGGCACAAAAGGACTATGGTAAAGGTAAGTAGTCTGATTGTCAGTGTTTCTCCTTCAGCATCTCTGTGAAATGAAGAACCAGATTGAATATTGGCCTGTACTGTAGCAGAGCTGACTTAACTGTGTGTCCCGGCTGCCAAATGATTCATGTGGGATCTCTAAGCTCTCAGAGACACCTCCCATCCTTAAAGTGTCCAAATAAATGGGTGGTCAGTGAGAGCTTGGCCTTTCCCAAAAGGAGGCTGCAGCTGTGTGTCTCATTAAACCCCTTTTCTGCAGACTTGCGTGCTGTTTGTACAGTTCATAGAGGCCATCGTGGTGCTGGTGCGCCAAACCTCGCACGTGCGGATAACGAGAGCTCTGCGCTGTATCTTCTTGGTGGACTGCCGTTACTGCGGTGCCGTCAGAAGGTGAGTGCTCAGCTGGCTGGGTTTCTACTGCTAGGCTGTAGACTCAGGTGGATGAAAAACACTCTGATCCTGCAGGCTTCTCAGGAAAAAAAGAACGTTTCATGAGCATTTCAGCTCTCGGAGATCTTTTGTAATTGCAACTGAACTGTACCCAGTGTCTTGTCTATGTAGGGAAATTTCATAGGTAGAAGCTTTGGACGTGCTTGCGGTACACGGTACTTGTGTGTGCTGTCCTCAGCTGCATAAACTACCTTAGAGAACACAACGTGAACCTGGCTGCATTGTTTCTGGCTCCTAGGTTTGCCTGTAAACTGCACAATGAATCACAGAGCTAGTATTGAATGTGGAGAAGGAAAATTGACAGGGTGACATTGTTTACTGTACCCGAGAGCTGACTGCAAAGAAGAGATAGGTAGCTTGGAAATGATCTTAATTTACCTAGCTTTCTGCTTTTAATCTTTGGAGGGAGTGGCAAGAAAGTCAAGTATGGTGTATTGTTGGGTTTTTCTCTCTGCCAGTCTGGAGGAGAAAACATGCAAGTTTTAGTTTATTCATGTTTTCTTGTTTTTCAGAAATCTGCGACAGATCTTCCAGTCCCTCCCACCGTTTATTGACATTCTTCTCCTCCTGCTTTTCTTCATGGTGATTTTTGCCATCCTGGGTGAGTTGTGTTTATGGAAGGTGAAATGATGCTCTTAACCAGTTACTGTCCATAAGGAACACAAGCAACTTGGCTAAATATAAAGCTGATGAGGTCCAGGGTCCTGCCCGGATCTTCCATTTTACCCATTTCATCCGCAGTCATCTGGAAGGCAGAATTAAAGATCCATAAAATCTAGGAGCAGGGTATTTGATTTTGAGACAAAGGTCCTTTGACCTCTTCCAGAGGATGGTCTGTGGTGTGTGTATTTGTGGTTTCCTAGTCCAAATTCCCACAAACACACGTGTCTGTAGTGTACCTGCTATCCTCAGAGTATCCTCAGAAGGTTTATTTCTGAAAAGGTCAGTGAAGTGCTAATGACATGTGTTGGCAAATCCGTATGAAGAAGGCCTTCCAGGTACTCTCCTCTTCATGGTGTCAGCGTTTACTCAGTGTCACCTTCTCTTTGGGAACAAAGACTCGCCACTCTGCTGCTTGATGTTAAACAGGCTTTATTTTTGTTTGTTCTTTCCCCTTCTCTCCTCCTCTACCTTCTCTGCTGCTTCTCTAGGATTTTACTTGTTTTCTCCTAACCACGCGGATCCGGTGAGTATTGCTGATTCTTTGAACTGAAGCTCGAGTCCCATTTTGAGCGGCTTGAGCATCAAACATTGCTGTGTGGACATAGCTCGTTGCTGGGTGACGGCGTGGGAGGCCGGAAGAGGCTGGGTGGCAATGTTACCCTGGTTTACCCCCTGCTGGGAAGGAAGACAGCGCAGAGAACTTCCTCAAAGACAGGATGTCCCAAGGGAAACATTCCTGTAGTTGTTCCTTGTTCTCAGTGTCTTACTTTAGTCAGACGAGCCACCTGTCCCCAGGGGAGGAAGGTGTCTGGGTGACAGCTCGG
>VZTO01005279.1:4184-21567 GCA_013400615.1 Syrrhaptes paradoxus | reverse complement strand
TGATTTTTAAGGTCCTTTCCAATGCTAGTCATTCTTTGATTCTATGATTCTATCTTCTGGCTGAAAACCATCAGTTTTCTAATTACCTTGGTATAACTGACCCCCTTGGAAATAAAGATTTAAGAGACACAGCATCTTATTCAGCAGTTAGACATTAGGACTGCTTCCTTGCAGGAAGGAGCTGTGGTTCCAAGAAGCTAGGTTTGAAACATAGTTCTGTCTGAAAAATCAAATACGAAATAATTTATGCCGTAAAGCCACCACCTTTACTGGAAAGCAGCATACAAAGACAGCAGGTTATATCTGGATACCACAGCACAATTCCAGTTCAGGAAGGCCACCATCAAGCAACACAGACGATGTGCCACATCACACCATCTTATGATGCACCTGCAGTTTCTTGGGAAAGAACAGGTCCACCTTCTCATTGGGCAAAATAACAACTGTGTCAGGTTTCTTTTACTATTGAATCTCTAATGTAAAAATAACTCTGAGACATCACACCCTTTTCATTCTCAAAAAGCTACACACACCCCCAAAAGTCAAAATAATGCTGCATGCTATGCAAAAGGCATGTGAAAGGAAAACTAACTAGTGGATAAGGAAATATTGGATTTGTTAATTATGTGTCGCCACACTTGTTGTACATTTGTTAACTGTTATCAGAACCATAATAATTATGAACATGTACTAGCAGTTTTGAATATTACTAGCTGTAGTGGAAAGGAAAGGACATTATGAATGTGCCACAGAATCATTGACAGGAAATTACTTACCTGACAGACAGAGTGCCATATGCTGTCTTGAGCTCCAGCTGAAATTTTCATGTATATTTCTTCTGACAACTTCTAAAATATCTTGCTTGGGTACAATCTGAGTTTTATAAATTCACACATATATAAGAAAGTGTAGGTACACCATACACTTGAGTCTACTCGCCCTGGGCATATGCACACAATCAATTTTCACTTAATGTATGTTTAAAAGTGACTTGAAGGGTAGAACAGAAAAGGAAATATAGTGATCTGACTGGTAAGGTAGCTTCATTTTTGTTTTTCTGATTATAGAAATGGATCTAAAGTGGGTACTCAACCTTCCTTTTCCCATAAACATCATAGGATACTTTCCTCATTTTTTTTAATTTGTTCTAGTACTTACAAAATAGAAAGACTATAATGTCTCTGAAGTCCTAATGATACAATGTAGAAAACACTAACTTGTACTTCAGCCAGTTCTTTACAGAACATCATTACTGTAGTATTTAACCACCACAAGGTCTCATACATAAATTTATATCTATGAGGTAGGCAATTACATTTGTCACTTTATAAATGGAAAACCAAGCTCCACAGAAAAATATTTTCACACAAATGGTGTAGGGCAGAAAAGGTGTTTGTCCCCTCTATCTCAGTATTTAAAACAAATGTTTCAGTGAATTGTGCCCTAGGAACGCCATTTGTTAGACTCCATTTCTTCCATTAGCAGTTCTTACAGGAAGCAAATTATATAAGTTCTTTTCCAACATTGTGGTTTATCATTGCCCAGTGAAGGAAGAAAGGTAAATTCTGAGGAAAAAAAAAAAAAGAGAAAATTCATGAACATGTCAGTAAAATGTCAGTTACAGTAACACTAATCATTGGGAAGCATCAATGTTTGTATGGGATTGGGAGAGAGCTCACAAAAAATATTAAGGCTTGATCCAGAATTTGCTTCTCAAAAGTCATAGGGAGAGAACCAAGAATATTAGTGTATGCTGATGCTGTCACCTATTTATCAAAATCCATAAGAAGACAGTGAGAAATATTGTAAGTAAAAACCCTCTAGGTGTTACAGCTTATTCTAAGAATATTTATACTGTGGTTCACCTCTACAGTTGTACATCTTAAAATACAGTGTTTAACTGGGAGGAGAAACAGAATTCAATGCAATAGTGTGTAGCCAAATGGAAACATGTTAAAGAAGATAAATGAGGCCAACCACAAGAGCTATGCAAAACTTAAGCAAGACAGGTAAGCCCTAACAAAAAGACAATGGCAAGAATCTGTGCGAGAAAATACAAGATAACCTAAAAGAGAAAAACAAAAGACACATGGGTCCTATTAAGGCTCCAGTTTACTTTTTTTTTTGTATTTAATTCATGTATTTCTTATTTTTTACCACTCCGTACAGCTTCAGAATATGATTCTCCAGCTACTTTAGTCCTGGAAGAAGTCCTATTTCAGTAACAGGTCTTTTTTGTTCTGTATGAGTCACAAAACAGTGACCATTCAAACCAAAGAGTAAACCTAATAGAGAGAGTCCTCTGTGCCTGAAACTTCTGCTTTTTTCTAAACATTATTTTTAACCTGTGAGTGTGTGTGTTCATGCACATATTGTGTGTGGCAGAAGGCGACTGAGTGTGTGCATGTAATGAAGGAGAACAGACGTCCTGAGATATTTTTTAGTTTCAAACTTGGTTTTATTATTTTCATTTGTTCTGAAATGCCAAACTGTAAGCACAGAGCAATTTCAGCTTTGCAGTTGGCAAGAGTTACTGCTCAGACTGAAACCTGAATCAGACAGCTGAAGGCAGTGGGACTATTAAAAATGTTTTTAGGAAGTTCGTGAATTTTTACCTGAGTTAATCCTGTAATGCAGTCAGATGAAAGAACTATTATGACCCAAGGGTCCATGATGAGACAGGGGGTTTTAAATTTAACAAGGGCTCAGAGAATAACTCTATTCAGAATAGCTGTTGGGACAATATGTGATTAACGTTTGCCGTGCTTGTGAAGACAGGATGAGAGGATCAAAGCTGTGATGATACGGGGAGGATCTGCTAACCCAAATGAGAGGAAAGAATGCAACACCTGCAAGGCCACGGANTCTTTGGTGGAGCTATCCCCCATGCTCCTCAGCGCTGAATAAACTACATACCTACTTTACAACTTTCACGAGTTGGGGAGTCTTTCCGCTTCATTGACACTGACTGGAATGTAACAGATAATTTAGTGATCAAAACTGATAAGCCCTAGTAAAACTATGCAGTAAAAAATAATCATACTCTTAAATTTTTTCTCTTCACACTTTTCACACTTCCAAGTGTTCTTTGAAGTACTGAAATCGGGTGAAAACCTGAAATTCCATTCAGAGGTGTTATGGAAACAAATGCTTCTACATGCTGAAGGATAATTTTAGACAAATACTAATTTTATAATGGACAAAGAAACAAAAATGTTAAATAATATTTAAACACTAGTAGGTAACACTTCTTTGATTATAATTTGGATTATTGATTATTAAAATATATGATAATAATGGAGCTAATGTGCAACTCAAAATATCAACAACAGAAAACACTTATTTTATTTATCATGTCAATACGTAGTCATTTTAGAATAGCCACGCTTATTTTTCCTTTACAATTCTGACATCCACCAAAAATAGTTATACACAATAAGCACATACAAAGGTTGTGTACATTTTCAGTTGTAATTACCTTAGGCGTTGGATGTATTTGCAACTTGTAGACTACTGTTCAGGTTGAACATGATCATGAAAAACTCACAACTGAAGAAAACCATCACCTGAGGTATAACCATCAACTCCTTCACCTTTTACTGTATCCCGTTCATCTTGGAGATGCTGTACTATGGAAAATACAATGATAAGTATGTTTACACTATAAATCCTACAAAAACACTCTCTTGTACTTTGACATAGAATAGTTTTACACTATAAAGGGTTACTATAGTATAGCATGAATCCTGCATTGTCTCCATCTTGTTTATATCATTACATTTACTGTAATATATGGGGCAAATGTATGTAAAATCAGAGGCAAGAGTACTGAATCCACTTGCAGTCAGGACCCAGACATTTTAAGACATACCTACTGATTTTAAGAATTTGTTGCTATCAACGTCATCTAAAGTTTGAACATGTCAGAGGATTTCAAGAGGTCTATTTCTATGCTCTTTTGCAATCTGTGAAAAATGAAAGCAAAGTATGTGAGATCATGCTAATGGGATAGTGTTTAATCCCTCCATCACCTAGCTGAAGGCAGAAGTGAAAGAGAATTAAGATCATGCTATCACAGACTGCACTGTCACCACTTACTAACCACTCTAACTTGTGATATCCCTAAGAAAACTGGAAAAGCCACAGTGAAGGGTTTTTGACTTAAATCCTGACAGAACTGGGGATAAAGGAAGAAAAAAACAGACACCTTCAATTTTTTCTTATGACCAGGATAACAAGGAACTGTGAGAAGTGTGTATTAGGATATATCACCAAGATTGGTTGTGCTAAATCAAAATTTACTGCATGGAGCATATTTTGAAACAAAAGCTTGAACTGACCAAGGCTTGATCCCATTAGATGTAAGTTAGCTGAGACAGGTTCTATGGATTCATATCCAGTATAAGACTCTCATGAAAGTTGTCTCATTAAAATTTGAGGATCAGGACCATCTTTTAACACGTTTGTGCTACTTCATTTGTGTTGTCACTTCACCTTGGCTACCATCTAAGCCTCCACTCTGCTGCTGACTTACTCCTCCTGCATCAGGGTTGGGCAGAGCATCAGAAGGGCAAAAGCGATAAAAACTCACAGGCCAAGATAAAGACAATAAGTGAAATAAAGGTGCATGCACAAGCAAAGTGATATAAGGCATTAACTAAATATATCCCATCATCAGGCAGATATCCAGCCATTTCCAAGAAATCAGAGCCTCACTAGTGTATCAGTTCCTTGGGAAGACAAATGCCATAACCCCAAATATCCACCCTTTCTCCTTTCCCTGAGGTTTTATTGCTGAGCATGAGGTCATACGGTATGGAATATCTCTTTGGTCAGTTGGGGTCAGCTCTTCCAGCTGTGTCCTCTCCCAGCCTCTGGCCCACCCCCAGCCTGCTCACTGAGAGGAGCAGAGTGGGAAAAAGGGAAGGCCTTGATGCTGTGTAAGCACTGCTCAGCAATAGTTAATCTACTATCAACACTGTTTTGGTCACAAACCCAAAACACAGCACCATAGAGGCTCCATTTAGGCAGTATTGTTGAATGTTCTGAGATTAGAATAAAAATTCTCATATGTTGCTCAAATCTTTGAGAAATCCATGGTTTAAGTAATTATTTTTATTTTTATTTGTGTCTAATCCTTTAACATTGCAGTAACTTAATGAGCATGTCAGGATTCTTGGGGAATATGAAGAGATGAGAACAGAAATGAACTAGACAGCTTTCTTAAATTTCATTACGATCTTGGCTTGGCATGTCACCATGCCACAGTGACAGAGAATATGCTAGCTCTGCAAATCTTATTTTGAGTGACCCAGAAAAACAGTATGATCCCTTCATTATTAAGGGTAGTGTTAACATGCCGCCTAGCAGTGATGAAGCTGTCAACATACAACTCTGAAAGACACTATTTATTATGATATGAAAGTGAAGATTATGATGTGATTTCAACTGTACAACAAAAAAAAGATTCTTTTGAATCACGTAGTTTCACAAAATTACCTTTTTTCCTTGATTTCTTCCCTATTGTTTCAACTCATATGTTTTTTCTCCTTCGATAAATACACTAGGAAAAACAATGGTTGTATAAGAATCTTCTGCAGTAATAATGACTCCACTCGGAAAAAAACTGTACTTTGGTATTAAAGGCTTATGAAGATTTCAAGCTGAGAGAGAGAAAGATAGATATTTTTCAATGCAACTTTCCTAGAATTTTTAAACTAGTATGTCTGTGGACCTGAAGAGTATAAAGGACTCTGCAAACTTGTCAACAACTATAAGAGATGAAGTCTAGACACCTTTCTAAGAGAAAGGTGTGTGGGATGAAGACTAACAGGGGCTCGGTTGACATTCTGTGGTAGAGTTCATCAAGTTACTTCAGCTCTACTTTTTTCCTCTATTTTTGTCTGTCTGTCTTTAACCCCCAAACTAATTCCAGTTTGACTGTAAGCAAGTTCAATTTTAACTACATAATAGACAGTTATATCCTTGTGACTCAATCTCCTTTCACAAGCTGAAGAAAAAAACCTTCCATCGAAGTGTGCAAGTTTTTGAAAATATTTCACGACTGCAATGCTGCAACATCACCAACACAATGTATTAAGTTACTGTGCAATGGCAAGCTGCATTGCAGAGTATTTAAACACATTAATTTTTTTTTCTTCTACTTTTATAGGCAGACATATTATAACACATTTTGGTCACTTGGAAAATTTTTTATTTGCTCCCTACCAAAATGATCTACCCGCTGTAATAGGCAAAAAAAACAGTTCACACTGTGAACTCAGACAGAGAAAATAGTTGGATCTATGTGTGCGTGTGGATGGGTGGGTGGGTGAATGTCCAAAATTAAACTTTCGAGCTGTCAAGCAGAAGCCCACTACTTGCTGGCAGAGACAGATACGTGCTGTTTGTAAATTTTGGCAACATTGGGACTTAACAAAAGCTGCGTGTCCTGAATTCTCCAATTAGTAGAGTGATAAGACAGAACCACTAATTAAAACACCGATCATATGTTGTGTTTCAATATATAGACTGTTTAAATTGGGAAAACAGAGAATTGAAAGAAGGATTTAAACTGAAAAGAAGGCTCAAGCTTGCTGGGCTGGAACAGTTCAGGTACAGTTTCAAAAAAAGTGTAGTCTGCACAATAGAGGTCCTTATTTTGGTGTTTTCACTTTAATGCTGCACTCAGGAAAAAAAAATTCATTCTTTGTGGCTTAAGCCTAACAGAAATTAAAAAGGACAGAGCAAAAGCACAGAGTATTCTCAGTGCAAAAGTGAAACATGGAAAATCACTATGAGTTCTGGGTCCCAGAAGACTGCTCATTCTACAGATAGCCTGTTTCTTTAGATACCCTGATAGCCTATCCTCCAATTAAACTGCAGCTCATTTAATATACTTCTAGGAACCTGCAAGCATGACCCAAGCCATTCTGTTTCGCAACTGGTGTATAAAGCAATGACTGCAATGATCATTTCCACTTGCACACTGTCTCTGGCACCAAATAATATGGTTTAAAGTAGCTAATCCAGCTCGTATTGATTTAAAGTGAAGTGCCATCACACTCATCTAGATCATTGTGTCCAGAAAAAGCAGTGCATATTATCTGGAGAGATCAATGTCAGAAGGTGACTTTGACCCTAAAGCTGCCTGTAGTGTTAATGTCCACATGGACTGTCATATATTATCAGTAGTTTATAACATCCAACATCAGCCTAGGCACAAAGGAAAAGTAAAATAAAAAATATTGAAATGTCTAAATATAATCCATCCTTTAATGACATAAATGTAGACTCTATGCTTATGCAAATTCTGAAATGAAGGGCTATTATTTGAATAGCCAATATCTGAATGATTTTTGTTATTTTTGTAAACCTGAAGATAAAGCTGCAGATGTGAAGCTCTCATACCTACAAAATGGCATCTAGGCATAAGCTAGACAGTACCAAGCAAAAAAGAATATGCTGGCAGGATGATATTGAAAACTTGAAAAAATTTGCTCCCTCAAAATAAACTATGAACCTAAAATGTTACAAAATATACATACAAACTTATTCAAATACTTAGTCTTTATTCTTCCACCAAGGACTATAAAAAAACCTATAAAGTTTACTAAAAAATTATTGTTAAGTCTCCTCTGCACATGTATTTAATAAGACATTGAGACAGTCATTATAATGTAAGTTTGGATTCTACATAGAATTAGCCATAAGAAAAAAAGGATGGTATATGGGTGTATTAGAAGTTCAAAGAAAAGCTTGTTAAGTTTTTGTTGATTTTGAAAAGGCTATTCATAAAACTCAATATGTCAGATTAATACATATTTTTGAATACATAATGATGACTTATGAAATATATGGCTAATGAAAAAGGAAGTAGGAATAAACAGATTGTGAAGCTGCTAAACAGTTTAACTGTTGTGGTTTAAGCCTAGCTGTCATAAGCACCACATGGCCACTCACTTGCTCTTCCACTCCCTGGTGGTCTGGGGAGGAGAATTGGAAGGAGAAAAAAAAAGATAAAACCTCGTGGGGTGAGACAAGGACATGGAGGGATTACTCATTGGTTATGGTCACAGGTAAAACAGACTCAACTCGGGGACAAAAAAAAAAAACAATTTAATTTGTTATCAAACAAATCAGAGTAGGATTATGAGAAATAAAACAAAATCTTGCAAACATCTCCCCTTCCACCCCCTCCCTTCTACACAGGCTCAAATTCACTCACGATTTCTCTGCCTCTTTCCCCTCAGCAGTGCAAGGCGACGGAGAATAAGGGTGGCAGCAAGTCCATCACGTTGTCTCTGCTGCTCCTTCCTCCTCAGGGGATGACTCCTTGCACTCTTGCTCTCCTCCAGCATGGGGTTCCTCCCACGGGAGACAGTCCTTCATTAACTTCTCCAATGTGAGTCCTTCCCATGGGCTGCAGTTTCTCATAAACTGCTCCAGTGTGGGTCCATTCCATGGGATCACCAGTCCCACCAGCAAACCTGCTCCATCCATCTTGGGTTCCTCTCTCCATGGGGTCACAGGCCCTGCCAGGAGCCTGCTACAGTGTGTGCTTCCCACGGGGTCACAGCCTTCTTCAGGCACATCCACCTGCTGCAGTGTGGGGTCCCCTATGGGCTGCAGGGGTGTCTCTGTTCCCCCGTTGCCCTCCATGGCTTCAGGGGGACAGCTGCCTCACCATGGGCTGCACCATGGGCTGCACCATGGGCTGCAGGGGAACCTCTGCTCTGGAGCCTGGAGCACCTCCTCCTCCTCCTTCTGCACTGACCTGGGTGTCTGCAGACTTGTTTCTCACACATCTCACTCCTCTCTCTAATGCAGGTTCCCAGCAGGTTTTTTTCCCCATCTTAAATAATTTGCTGATTGTCTCGGCCTTGGCCAGTGCTGGGTAAGACTTGGAGCTGGGGAAGCTTCCAGCAGCTTCTCGCAGGAACTATCCCTGTAACCCCTCCTCACTGCTGAAACCCACCACACAGACCCAATACAGTAACATCAAGAGAAAAGTATGCCAAGGTTGCATACTTTGTCTCTGTAACTGTTCAACACAGATGCAGAAAATATAACTATCTGCAGAAGAGTCAAGAACATAGTAAATAAGATATTGAATGAATGAAGTGAATATTAGCAATGCAGTGAGTGCTGGTGACCTTGTTTGAATATCACTGACTAGAGCAGAATTCAGGAATTTGCTGTGAACAGTATCAGCAAGGATTGCAGAAGAGTGAAAAATGTTAAGGAAACCATGGCAACAACATGAAAAAAAATGCCAACTCAATAAAAACAAGAATAGAAACTCCCACATCTTGCTGGACTGACTGAATAGATCTCTCTGTTCAAATAATTTTATAATAGATAGGAAGCAAGTGAAATAAAATGGTAAAAACATAAGGAAAATAAATTGATGAATCGCAAAAGGCTCCACAGTGCAGAAAATTTCCTTTCCACATCTGCTTAAGATTACCATTGACCCGGCTGTATGCTTGTGAAGAGACGAAAGAAAATATTTGAAGGTTCTTCTAAGAGCTTTGTTCTCTAGGTACCCATGTTAAAAAGAAATCTCTGTGGAAATCCAAAACAAAAGCTTTGACTCCTGAGGACTAAGTATCCTAATGGATCACTAGGAATCTAAACATTATAGTTTTCTATGCCTTTCCATTTAACTTAAATATCATTAGTACAATGTTCATACAGTCCAAAAACCTACAGTGAACAGCATAACACAGACCTGTCCTTACTCAGCCTTCAGTTTTCCATGAAAATTCAGTTGATAAATACTGACAGTAACTATGCTTTTATTGTAATTTACAGTTAGGGAGAGTCATAACTAAAGTAAATAGCAGTCCAAATCATTTCAATAAGCAAAGAAGTCAATTAAGTGAGTTTATCAACATGGTGAGTCTGAGAGCCCCAATTTTCCAGTTTTTGTTGGTCCCAATCAAACTTTAAGCTTTCTTTCCTTGAGCATTTACAGGCATGGTTTCATTTGTGTTTGGCTGAAACTGTAGGAGCTGAGAAAATGTTTCCTATCCATTTGCTAAAGCTAGATGAAGGATAATCCTTGCACCAACAGAAATTTTTATTAATAATTCAGATAAAGATCAGCATCATTATGTTGAAAAGTACAGCTGGCATCTTCTTACTGAAAAAATAAGAGGAAAATGATTATTAAGGCTATTTTAGATACAGTACATTGAAACAATATCGTATTGCAAAATCATATATAAATCAGTGCTTTCATTTTAAGCAATTTTCATCTGAACATCTATAGTTGAACACAATTATTGCCTTATGCAGTATGTTCAATTTATGCAATGAATAGATTGGCTTCATGCAGAATGAATCAGGAAATGAAATTTGAGTACGTGAGAAAACAATCTTAATTACTCCAAATTAAAACAGTTATTCAAGTACTTCTTTGCAAAACCAAAGACGTCTGGGTTGTGTTTTTTTGTCCTCTATAGTGACATAAGTGAGAAAATAAATATAATCTTGCCAAGTAGAGGTGAAAAAAATCAGGAGCAACTTTGAAAAATCTGTTACCAGAAGACATTCTATGGTATAATTCCCACTCATTCAATTTCTAAAAGGCTAATTTGTGAGGTTCTGGTTACCTTGTCTTTCAACATGGTGTGTATTGTAAGGAAATACTCTGTGATCTCTAAAGGTAGATTCAAAAATTAGGAAGGAGCAGTTCAGTGTGTCCACAGGTAATTAAGTGAGTAATAATTTTCTTGGTATCACTTTCTTTGTAATGGAAATGGGTAAAAAAAAATGAGTGATTTTAAAATGTGATGCTTGGTATGGAAACAAAGTCTGCTTTTATTTAAATATCACACATTGTTCAAGCTGATGTCTCCTTTAGTTTGATATTGCCCAAATTGATGGGATTGAAGCATTATTCTGATCTGTTCCTATATACATGTAAATCTTAAATTTGTTTTTTGAACGTTGATTCCCAAAGTATGCTCATGCAGTAACCAAACAAGTATTAATGGGTATATGGAAAAAAATAGCAAAAAATCCCCTTATACAAATTAGTTTTAAAAGCCCTCTAAGTCAGGTACCATTTTTTTATCTACATTTTCAGGCATACGGCAGAAGTGACCAAGGATCAGAATTTTCCAAGTAATAAGCTGTGTAGTATATTCTGCAAATTAATATTTCTGCAGATTAATACACAGTTTCTGGCTAAAGGGGCAGTTTTAATTTTGTTGAAGTCCCAAATTTAGGGCACAAAGCACACAGATTGGATTGAAGCTGTACGCACTACAGGATTATACTACAGTTCGTGATAAAACAGAAATAATTTTACAGGCAGTGAGTCATTAAGTTATCTTAATTTTCATCTTCTAATGTAGTGGAAAAAGGTCTGAGGCAGATGGATTTTGCAGGTATTGAAACAATTTAAAAGAACAGGAAAATTCAAGCATAAATATTTGGTGGGAAGAAAAATAAGAAAACAAGTTAAAATGACTTGGAAGACCAGAGAGAGAAAATCAAACAAACAAACAAACAAACAAAAATGCTAGATTTCAAATAATGGCAACATCTTACTAATGAAGTAATACAGTGAATTGTTAGAAATAGTACCAACCAAAAAATAAAGGGAAGTGCTCTGGGCAGAGGTGTCTCTCTTGAAAATTTATTTTTCTTTTTTTTTTAATTCCCAGTTGAAACAATGTTGACTTGGGACTGAGAAGCTTTTTTTGAAGTTCTTCTGGTTTAAGGTCTAAACGATTTTGGAGCATTGTTTTTTTTTCAATGTTTTCTAGACATTCCCTCCTCCTCCTCATTTCAGCCAGTGGCTGCTATAATTTTATGTCCTTACATGATACCATTTGCAGCTCAGGCATTCTTGCTATCCTTTACCACTCCAGTCATGAGACATTTTTGGTGAATTATCTCATTCAACACCCTGAAACCTAATTTCAGAAACATAAGAACTGTGACTTAGTCAGCACCTTTATAATTTGTTTTTTTTTCCCCTGCAAATAAAGAACATGATCAGGTGAGAAGCCAACCAAAGACCAGTTATCTGGGGGAGAGCAGGAGGATACTGCCCAGAATACACTTTAGGCTTGCCATTCCTTCTCTTCCTAAAATGCAAAAACATAAAACAGAAAACCAGGATGAAAAGAAAATTATATGAGAGTTGCATAACATAATTGAAGATGTAACTAGAAGACTGCCTACGGTTTCTTTCATATTAGAGATTCATGTAATCATGCCAGGCATGGATATCTGTATTTGTATTTGCTTTTATTTATTTCTGTAGCTTAATAAAGTGAAACTTCAAAACATAAATTGTTTCCAGTACTTAAAATTAATCAATCATACAGTTTTACTGCATTTCTGTATATTGTTAAAAAAATCCATACCAAGCCATACAACTTTTATGCAGATCAAACCCACACCAAGTAGCCTTATGGTTTTTCTTCTTATATAAAAATTAATAGAAAATGTTAACATCAAGTTATTACTAAGAAATATACATTGGTCAAAGTGGTGTATTTATTAGAACATGTCTTGACTTATGGCTATTTTTGTGCACCAATATTAGGAAGTAAGATCTTTGAAAATTATGACAGCATCCTACTCAATCCATTCCAAACTGGATTAAGAAATTATTGTTTGGGGGACAGTTCACACAAAAATCCTTTTTAGTCTCCAGACATAACCCACACCTTAGAAAGAAGAAATCATTGGCAAAACCTGTATTTTTTATTCAGCCCACAATTTTTAGTCACTGCTTTTGGGAGCAAGAAAGAGAAAAAATAAGGCTTAAAAACAGTTATGATGTAAATCTAACTATTTTTATAAATATATAAAATATGCTAGATATATAAAAATATTGAATTATATTGACCTTTGTAGTCAAAATATCCATAGCTGGATAATTCACATGTCTAGGATTTCACCTTTGCCAAGGCACAATACTGCCATGTATCAAATGTGTAGGTAGCACTATTGTATAATATGGACTCCTCTTTCTTTCTGTAAGGAATAAAGACTTTGCTATCAAAACCAGATATTCCAAATTGTACAAAGAAGCACGATGACCTATGTCATAACTCTTTCATTTTAGGGAAAAAATAATCAGCAATTAAGCTCCTTGCATGACCTTTTTTCAAAATTTTCTGCAGCTTTGGAATAGATGTCATTTTGCAAAGATGCTGAAAAGAGAAAGAAGGAATTGAGAACATTAGAAATCTTCAATGCATCTGTTCCCATTATCTATCTGATTGTTTGCTGCCTCCTGAGATTCAGTTAATCGTACCCCTTGTGATTCATTTCCACTGCAACAATTTAAGAGTGAAAAAGGTATTGTCAGATAAGGGTATCAATACAGAGTTTAATTAAGTCATAAATTATAACTACAGTTTGTGATTTTAACCTCAGTCTCTTTTTTCCTTAGACTTCAGAGATATTGTATCTCATTTTTTATTGATGCAATGATGACATTTGATTGATTTTTCATTGTGACTTATTGAGTATATAAAAAGAGAATTAACAAGTGTATCCAGGGTCAGCTCTATTTTTGAAGGACACATTTGTCAGAGTGCATCTCTGCTGCTTGGCAGTGTGTGGGTTGGACTATTAGCAAAATGAAATATAAGGTGCATTTCAGTCTAACCTCCAGCCCTCTGTTAAAAAGAGAGAGGATAAAACATTGGTTGAAGAATAGGAAAGTAGAAAAGAGAGTGTGAAAGATGAACTGTAGGTATTTCAGAAGCAGATGGGGGAGTATTTTAGCTGTTCCCTAAAGACTCTGCACAGTTAAAGGAGAGAAGGATGGTTAGATGAATGGATAGAAAGTAAAATGTATCAGCACTTATGATTTAATTTTCCTTTTTTTTTTCTTTTTTTTTTTAAATCAGTTTGACCATTTTTAAATATCTGTGTATCTTCTTCCAGTGGAAAAGAAATATCATGGAAAGCATCTGAATCATTCCATCTGCATGATAGAGTAAGTTTAGAACAGAAGTTAGCAAAACAGTAATAAGCAAGGGGCAAGGGAATCACAAAACAGCCATCAGCTCAGGAAACTGTTGGAGACAGAGGTCCAAAATTATGTACTTACTGTCTGGAAGCAGCTTAGAAAGGGGCTGAGAGGGAAGAATACCTCATGGCTGAAAGGCTGGCAGTTGTTCCTGTATACTTTTTCAAGTGTCTTGAAATAAAAACTGAAAGCTCATAAGAAAAATATAGGAGCTAGTAGTCACATAAGTAATGATGTGAAGAGAAAATACACAATCTACTTGTCATGGACAATTCTCTTCCACCAGTAAATGGTTAGGGCTATATATGTCCAGAGGAGTTGCACAATCTTGTCTCTCCTTTGAACATCACATCTAAATATGAAAGGGCTGCTCTCGGAAATGGTGCAGATCTACAAAGGGCTTATTTTTTTCTTTTCAGAAAACAGACAGATAAAGGTCTCTCTACACATTTTTCAGACTTGTGCAAAGATGTGATACTAGTCAATAAGGTCTTCTGCAATCAACTGGTACTGTCTTATGTGCCATATGTACATAATTTAGCCACTGTAGTCCCTGCTTAGTACAAGAGAGGAGAACGAGTTCCGGTGAACGCACCTTATGTTCCCAGAAGCTAAAGGACTGAGGAATGTCTTGGTACACCGGTGACTTATGAAACATCCTGCTCTTATTATGGGAGTTTATTTTCTTTTTGATGCCTATATTGGCTGATGTGAAGGTGAGACCATGATATTCAGTATGTCTGAGAGATGTTGGTGTCCTTCGCCATGTTTTCTTGGAGCGTATTTATTGACTGGCTAATGAAACTCATCAGGGAGTGCTAAGAGGGGCTGGGTCATGCAGCCAGTTTTTTAGGAAGTGCAATGTCAAGTTCTAGAAAGATCACAATTGGGATATGTTGATGAGTCTTTTCTCAAAATGTTCCCAGAAGACAGATTTTGGCTTTGGGGACACTACAGAGACATTTCAGAACTGAAAACATCAGATTGGGCCTAATAGAAACTGTGTGTAAAATACAGGACAATGACAAAAATAGACATTGAGAATATTAAACAATGAGTCATGGGAAAGAATTTTCTTTTTCAGTGGATTTTTTAGAATTCCAAAAGTATTCTGCTCTTCAAGTCTGAACCTATCTAAATTTGTTTTGGAAACATCACAAAATAGTTTCACATTTCTCCTCCAGTAGCTGAAGACTTCTGTCCTTCAGTTATCCCAATTCAAGTTATCCCAATTCAAGGACTAGCTCCCATAGCTAGTCCTAAAAGAATTTTAGGAAAATTTTGATGATTTTATTTCCGTCCCCTAAAATCTTTCCAAAGCTCTCCAGTTCATTGCTATGGCTCTATAGCCCCAGACTACATGAATGCTGTGGTTCTGCAAGTGTTTCTCATCCTGTCTGTCTTTCCATTGGCCCTTGAAATCCTTCAGTAATCTCTCACAGCTATTTAGGTCTCTTCCAATGATACTGTGAAATCACTTATTTCAGGCTCTCTAGACTTTCTTTGGACTCTTACAGCCATTTCTGAAGTTCCTTACTCCCTTTTAGCACATATATAAAATTCATCTGTGTCAGTAAGCCTGGCAAACCCAACAAATATACGTTGTATTATTAAGATCATTATTTTGGGGGAAAATTGAACTCGCTTACTGAAGGGCTTTTCTGAACTGACTCATTTCTAATAAAACTTCCACAGCACCTGAGAAACTGAAGTGTTAGGGACAATGACTCACACATCCTCAGAATATATTTATTTTTAAAACTTGGTCCTGATTTAGAAAATACATTCTTATCTTTAAATATATGATCAATCTACTAAGTCCAAATGGACTAAACATGTTCTTATAAGTAGATGCATATTTTAACATCCTGACAATTTTGAATATTTATTAGAATCATTTGAGAAACTATTTATTCAAGTCAGTGCCTTTTATTAACTCAAAAAAGAGAGACTACAACATTTGACTGGGATCTCACTAAAGTTGTAAATTCAAAATTACACTACACTGAACAAATCAAAAGAGGAAAAAGCTGCCATCTTCCTGAAGTTATTTAAAAGAACAAAACCTAAAGGACACTTCTTATAAATATTTTAAAATACAGATTATTTTTCCTAAAAGTTACGTTACACAGATATCTGAATTAATAAACTGAGTTCCAGATTTAAGCAACTATAGTTATATTTTAATAAAGCATAGCTTAAAAATACTCCATAGATAAACTTTTAAAACTTTTGCAGACAGTCTCTCTGTAAATCAAGACTGATGTTGTTTAAAACATGCACAGTATCTGCCTTAGCTTGTCTTTTGGATAGCATAAATCAATTGAGTAGCTGCACATTTGATTACTCTGTGCAACTGTTCTGATCACAGTGGGATGCTTGGTCACTCATTTTAAATTAGTGTCATCAATAAAAGAATTAGGTCATAAGCATCAAATAGTAGCAGTCTGAAATCTGGAGATAGCAGTTAACACCCACCTTTCAGTTTAGTTTTCTTTCACCCAGTAGTGCAAACTTAATTGGATCATGTTCGTTTCATTTCAAGTGACATGCACAGCTGGTACTGAGCTAAATGACAAAGTAGCAAATAATGAAATAGGGAAAAAAGAACCGGGGCTGGTTCTGTTGCAGGTTAAAACAGCTATAGTAGCAAATAATGAAATAGGAAAAAGGATTTGGGCTGATCCTGTTGCAGGCTGAGGCAGCACTGAGCTACCTTGGCAGCACAAAATAGTGTCTGTAATTATTTTAGCTAAGAAGTACAGAATTCATGAAGCAGATAGTTTTACTGGAGTGGCAAGAAGCTCACACAGGAGTTCTGGACTACTCTATGTCTGAAAGTATTTTAAGACATGTGCCTTGAATCCCTTATGCCTAACTAACCCTTACTGACATAAAAACCTCTTGGATCTGCTTACATCTAGAAAAAAAGACCAACAATCTTTATAACTTAAGGATCAGGAATTGCAAGGGGTCTCCTGTCCTGGAGCCGTACTTCATGTTCTTTAGCTATAGAATGGGACCAGGGCTACCAAATTGTCGTGGGTTAAGTAGAGTTAATTTTTTATTTTCTTTTCTTCATAAATAGCTAGCAAGAAGCTGTGTTTTGGATTTGTGCTCAGGAGAAAAGCTGGTAAAAAGGAACGTTTATAGAGAGAGTAGTGTAGGGGAGAGGGACCTGGGGGTCCTGGTGGACAGCAGGATGACCATGAGGCAGCATTGTGCCCTCGTGGCCAAGAAGGCCAATGGCATCCTGGGGTGTATCAGAAGGGGGGTGGTCAGTAGGTCAAGAGAGGTTCTCCTCCCCCTCTACTCTGCCCTGGTGAGACCGCATCTGGAATATTGTGTCCAGTTCTGGGCCCCTCAGTTCAAGAA
>VZTO01005277.1:1406-17739 GCA_013400615.1 Syrrhaptes paradoxus | reverse complement strand
ATCTCATCTCATCTCAGCTCATCATCTCATCTCTATTTTCAAAATTGGTTCTAAGACTTTCTACAAACTGATGAATTCCTTTTTTTCCAAATGTGCACACACTTACCCTTTTTCATAAGAAAGCAGACAGCTGCCTGGAATAGGGATTTAGGTGATTCATTGGTTAAATTTGTATGTTAGCATCGTAAGCACTAGTATTTGCAAAAAACATTACTTTCTCTTTAATATGGTTTTCACTTATGCAAGCTACGTAGAAGCTGCAGTTGCAGCCCAGTCTTCAATATCCTACTTTTGACATTGATTCTACAGACATATTGAAACTTTATTCTAAGAACTGGGCAATCTGCCTTACTGAACAACAGAACTTTTGTAAATCATAATTTCTTCAAAAAAAGGATTGGACTGTTACAGTTCAGGAATACTTAGTGGACTACAAGACTGTCTGGACTCCACTGTGCAGGGGAGCAGAGTAAGAATCTCAGTGCAGCAAACAAAAAAAACCCAAAACCAAAGGTGACTGGAAAAAGTACTGCTTAGAGGTAGCAGTTCCTGAAAACTCTGCTGTCCTACCTCTTCAGAGTTGTAAGGCTTCTTAGACAGTTTTCTTAATCTGTCTGAGATAACATCTTTCTGCAACTGTTTCCCACTCTAGTCTTCCTTGTACGGGAGTTTAGTCAGAACAAAATTGGACTAGAAACTCTCGGCTTATGGCAAAAGGTTCAGCTGCTGAAGTTGTGTAAATGTCTGTGGTTAGAACTTGTCATTAAATACATGAAACTTGCCTCCTTGTTTGATGACAATAAAGAAAAATATTAAGAAGATATAGCTTAATGTTGTCTGTACTTTGTGCATTTCTTGTTCTCATGCTTGATCACAAATTTTACAAGAAACAAATGAACACAGAAACCAAAATCCTATGGAAAACTAGGAGGAACCAAACATCTTTTTGGGAACTTCTGAATAGTTTGCTTGATGCTTCTAACACTTCTAAACTGATGTATACGTAAGTGTATTGGACAATTTGCCAGGTTAGTTTGTTCATTTATTTTTCCTTACCCTTGTTTTTTAGATGAAAGCTGTTCCCCTACAGACTGCCAGATGAATATCTTAATGTGTTCTGCAAAATCCCAGTGTCAGATTCCCCACTTGGTGTACGGTGTTTGGCAAAATCACTTTCTGGCATTTTTCCATCTGAACTGTGAGAAAAATTAGATCAACTGTGTGGTACAGATCTCAGCAGGATAGTGTCCTAAGCAATACTAGAACAAGAAGCACGTTTTAGGATNCCCACAGCCTAGGCCCAGACCCTCACTGCTGCTACATCTTTTCATAGTTCCTCGTCCGATGGTATGTTCACCTTCCAGACCATGCAAGGCCATTATACTTTCTATATTTAAGTACCTGTTGAAGACTCACTTTTAGGGAGTTGTTTGCCAGAGATTGCTCACTATAAGTGTAAAGATGCAAAAACATTGTGTCATATAATTTCTCCGAATATTTTGATATGGTTCCTATGCTCTTATATCAGAGGTAACACTTACCTGATGATAGGTTCTACTAGCAGAACCAAAAATTTACCTATTGAGAGTGGAAACCATCCTTCTTCAAATAAGTGTGAGGAAATGTGAACTGATGGTGTTCATGATCTCTGGTATTAAATACCCAGGAACACAAGCAGGTTTGTACAGACTGTTCTGTATGTTACATATATCTTGAGAAGTTTACACATAAATATATTTACTCAGACAACTACTCTGGACCTTTCACATTGATTTGCAGTGGACTGCTTAGAGACAAGTAGTGACTGAGCTCAAGATGCTGCACTCACATTCTCCTACAAGAGAATAAAATTATCTTCTGTTTTATCTTCTGTTTTATGCACTAAATTCCATTGCAAAACTCCTGATTTTCACAGTTTTTTCCTGTGGTTACTTTTACATTAATGTGTGCTTCTGATACTTAACTTCCATTAAGTAGACATGAAATATTCTCTCGGATATTGTCTATATTTTGTTTGCCACTGAGTGAAGATGGGATGCAAAACTTTTTCTATTTTCAGAAGAAAACTTGTTATGAATAAAGTGTTTTGAAGAGTGTTATCTTGAAGACATACTTGTAAGTTAAACACCCTGGAATAAAAAATTTTGACCATGATCTCTGCTCTCTCCTCTCTTCTCCTCTCTTCTCCTCTCTTCTCCTCTACTCTTCTCTTCTTTCTTCTATCTCATCATCTCATCTCATCTCAGCTCATCATCTCATCTCTATTTTCAAAATTGGTTCTAAGACTTTCTACAAACTGATGAATTCCTTTTTTTCCAAATGTGCACACACTTACCCTTTTTCATAAGAAAGCAGACAGCTGCNCACTTATGCAAGCTACGTAGAAGCTGCAGTTGCAGCCCAGTCTTCAATATCCTACTTTTGACATTGATTCTACAGACATATTGAAACTTTATTCTAAGAACTGGGCAATCTGCCTTACTGAACAACAGAACTTTTGTAAATCATAATTTCTTCAAAAAAAGGATTGGACTGTTACAGTTCAGGAATACTTAGTGGACTACAAGACTGTCTGGACTCCACTGTGCAGGGGAGCAGAGTAAGAATCTCAGTGCAGCAAACAAAAAAAACCCAAAACCAAAGGTGACTGGAAAAAGTACTGCTTAGAGGTAGCAGTTCCTGAAAACTCTGCTGTCCTACCTCTTCAGAGTTGTAAGGCTTCTTAGACAGTTTTCTTAATCTGTCTGAGATAACATCTTTCTGCAACTGTTTCCCACTCTAGTCTTCCTTGTACGGGAGTTTAGTCAGAACAAAATTGGACTAGAAACTCTCGGCTTATGGCAAAAGGTTCAGCTGCTGAAGTTGTGTAAATGTCTGTGGTTAGAACTTGTCATTAAATACATGAAACTTGCCTCCTTGTTTGATGACAATAAAGAAAAATATTAAGAAGATATAGCTTAATGTTGTCTGTACTTTGTGCATTTCTTGTTCACATGCTTGATCACAAATTTTACAAGAAACAAATGAACACAGAAACCAAAATCCTATGGAAAACTAGGAGGAACCAAACATCTTTTTGGGAACTTCTGAATAGTTTGCTTGATGCTTCTAACACTTCTAAACTGATGTATACGTAAGTGTATTGGACAATTTGCCAGGTTAGTTTGTTCATTTATTTTTCCTTACCCTTGTTTTTTAGATGAAAGCTGTTCCCCTACAGACTGCCAGATGAATATCTTAATGTGTTCTGCAAAATCCCAGTGTCAGATTCCCCACTTGGTGTACGGTGTTTGGCAAAATCACTTTCTGGCATTTTTCCATCTGAACTGTGAGAAAAATTAGATCAACTGTGTGGTACAGATCTAAGCAGGATAGTGTCCTAAGCAATACTAGAACAAGAAGCACGTTTTAGGATTTTCTTGACATTTAAAGTTGGGAAAAAAACCCTTTAATTTGTAATTTTTTTTGTCAATGAATGTCTTAAAAAATAACACACTTAATCTGAATTTTTCTGATGAGTTTTCAAATCATGTTAATGGCAATTTAGACAGTGTGTTCAAACAAGCAAATATATTCTAATAAGCTAAACAGTTAGCACTATGATTCTGTGAACACCTACCTGCAGTAGTTAAAAGTCTGGATGCAAAATCAGATTATCACAGTTTCCAAGTGCTCTGTTGTGGTGTTTGTAATTGGTCGTTGTCTGGCAGGAATCAAGTAGAAGCATAACTTGTGTACTTACCCTTGGAAATTGCCTAGTTTTCTTCTGTTAATCAGTAGGGCAAAATGTTTTGACATTTCTACTGCTCATTCAAATGGGATTTTTTACTTCTATGCATTTATATGTTTTACACAGAAATATTCTCAGCTTTTTTTTAAAAAAAATTTTCTTTCATTATGCACTTTGTCTTCTATTTTCATTTGACTACTAGTCTAGTTGAGAAATCTGACTGCAAAATTACATGAATCAAATTAAAATAACTAGTACATCTTTTTCTTTAGGAGATTTGGCCAGAATAATTTCTATACAGAACAGAATCTGCTGTATTTGCAAATACCCCTAAATGCTGAAAAAAAATGATATGCAAAAAAATATTGAAAAATAAGCAGAAAACCTTAATGCAAAGCTGATTTATTTTTCTTTAATACACTTTTGGCTCTCATACAATGCAACAGACAGATGAAATTTATTTACCTGTTTCTAAGAGCTGACAAGATTTGTTTATGAACTTTCTAGTAGGAAATCGAACTAGAATTACATTTAGAAAATCAACTATTTCTGTTTGTATGAATAAGTTATGAAGTACCAGATCTCAAACTAAGAAACTTAAGAAACTGATTTTGAAGTTTTGAGGACATTTCACTTTCACTTTTAGAACCATCTGTGTGGCATGTAGTTTATTACTTCTGGCTGATGAAATCTTTTTATTTGGAAATGGGTATGTAGCACAGAAAGAACACAAATCACAGAACTGTGGAAACAGATAAATTGTTAATTATTTAAGATGAGAAAGAATATAAATATAAATTTCATAAGTGTGAAATCTGCTTTTTAAAACTGGGAAGTTTATGGGAATGAGGCTATTAAATGTAAAATGAGTGGAAAATCTGGAAAAAAAATTGGAAAATTTAAGTGGGTTTTTATGGACCTGAATTCTGACTTGCTTTTAACACTGTGGGGAGATGTCCTGTCCTATGTTGTGGTGATATTTTCTTGATTTTTGGAGTACCTATCACATTTTCGTTTACACATTCTGTAATAGTGAGGTGCCATGATGCACCTTCAACGACTCACATCACCATTTTCATCTTTTTGGCTTTTTAGATAATGTCTATGATGTCCTGAAGTTTTCTTTAGTATGTTTTTGGTATTTTTAAGCCCTACTGGAGAAAAAAAAATCTTCTCTACAAATATGCTGGACCTTTTAACTCACATTAATAATCTCTAATGCCAAGGTATATGATAACATAAAATTTGGATCCATAATTTTTTTAGCTGTGGTTTTCAGGATTGTTTAGAGAGTTATTTAAAAAAAAAAGAAGAGTCAAACTTTTGTCCAATAAGGTAATTTATTTAATTTTCTTCACTGTGACAGATTAGAATTAAAGTCTCAATTCCTACCTGATATAGGCTAGAATTAATGTTGAGAACATTATAGTAAATCTAATCTCATTTACTTCAAACTTGAGAGGATGCTAGAGGATGAACTAGATTCAGGTTGACTTTTAGAATTAACATGTTATATAATTGCTAATGAGATGAAGAAGAACAAAAGCTTTTTGTGGCAGGGAATGAATTTTACAGTAAGAGTTCAGAGTGGGCTAAGAAACAACTATTGTGTACAAAGACTCCTTAAAATAAGTTTATTAGTTATTTTTACATAACCATGAAATTTAGGGAACAGAACGGAATACATTGTAACAGAACAGGACAGGGAACAAAATAACAAAAGATAATAGAAGGGGACTCTCCAGAGCTGCCACAGTGAAAGACAGATAAGAACCCCAGGTGAAATGGATCTAAAAAAGAGCAAGAACTTCTGAAGGCCCCCAATCATCCATCTCTGCAAACAGCTCTGTGGCTGTTAGTATAAGACCTAACAAATTTAAAATGATGTATGAGAGAGACATAGTACAATGTAATTAAATTTTAGCCCTCTATCACTGTATCTACCAAAATAAACAAACCAAGCCAGCTCAAACCACAATCTATTTACCCTAATGCAACAACAAAAAAAAAAGGAAAGGAAGCCTTTACTATATAAAATGATCTACCTATCAACACTTCCAAACCACTTCTGTAACTGTGAATCTCCCTGTAAATCTCTCCCTGACAATAACCTTCAATAGAAAGTCCAAAATAAGAGGGGAAATGATTAAGCAGGTAATGTTCTGGAGCCAGAATTTAGGATACTTTATAGTATTCTCTCATTATTTTCTTGCACTCACTTCATCATTACCTACATTTAAGCATCAAGCATTTTTAACAACGTGATTTCTCTGTCCCATTTCTCTGCAGTCCCTAACAGAGCAGGATCCTTGCCTGTGATTGTTATTGTGATAATTATGAATCAGTACCAACAATCTTCTCCTGGTGTTTGCCTTGCTTAGGATTAGGTATGGTATGAATGACATTTCTATGATCTGTTTTGAGAATCTGATATTCTGTTTTTCATTCTGCTATTTCTAATCTACATGCACTTCTCTTTTTATTCAGAATCTTCTTTCATAATTCCCAATTTCCAGAACAGTGGCAACAGTGGCACAGAAAGAGTGGAACAAAGACACACTGGAATCTATTCTAAAGGCATGGAGCAAAATGTCTTTTGCAAGCTGTTACATGTAGTGCTTACAGTGCAAATGATGTGTAAGAAATGTATGATGATAAATGTCTGATTGTCACAAATTAGAACCAGATATACAGCTGGTGAATGAGAGACTGCACATGTTAAGTAGTGACACTTTTCATGCTTTTTTATGCTCTTAAATTAGATGTTACATGAACTGAAATTAAAGTTATTTTATGTTTAATTTTTTCCAGCTGCGGGAAATAGTGTTTAATTTATGCTTCTCTGAACTTTTGGATGGTGGGCCATCTCCACTTTTTTTTTGGTTTTGGTTGTTTTTTTTGTTGGGTTTTTGGTAGGAGGAAGAGGATTACAAATCAAAGTGTGGGGCAGGTGAAGCAAGGACACACAAGCAAGCTTCTTTGCATCTTATTCGCATGAAGAAAAGCAAACTTTACAAAATAGAATGATCAGCTCCTAGAGTCCCTAATAATTAAAACAACATAATTATTGTTTAAGAGCTGAAGGTGGCAATTGCAGATCATTTCCCTTGCAGATCATCTCATCAACAATAAACTGTAACACAGAGGTAGGTAAAGAAGAAATTCATTTAGAGTAGGTACTTGCTCTGTATGCCCTATGAGCACAATTTCCAGTGTCCTCAGGTCCTACAGATAACATCTGTTTTTGCAATTCAGTTGAAAATTCATTAGTAAAACTATTCCCTCTGAGAATTCATGGACTCCCACCAGTCCTTTTATTCCTTTGGGCTCTAGACTCCATCTCATTCACCATATCTGATCTTGAAATATATTGAGATGTTCCCAATTTTCATTTCCAAGCTGGTAACATTCTACAGAAAATCTTCACTTTAAAAAGTGATCCCTTCAACAGACACCCATCAAAACACAGCAGTCGTTTTTGTTTCAGGGGAGATGTGTTTCTTTCTATATATACCCTGTCCAGATAAACCATGAAGTTATATCTATGTTGGTACAGCAATTATGATTAACCTTTCCATAAGCAATGACATTAGTAGGGGGTTGCAGGGGTCATCTAGTATAATACATGACAAATAATTTAGTGAATCACAGAATTATAGACTACACTACATAGGAATGCAATGTTCTTTAGGGATTATACAGACAAGACCTTGTTTTAATCACCTAAAAATCAAAAGACCATTCTGAATCTTACATCTGTTGGAATAATAATTTCATTTATTTCTCAAGTAGGTATTAATAAAAAAGTGTTAATCTGAAAAGAATATGCATTAATATTTTTCATGAATCAGAAGAAATCAGTGGGAGTTTGTGCATTTGAAAAACAGTTAACATCTGTTAACTTTGAAAGAGGAGCAGGAAGAGGATGATGAAAATTAGGTTCCATCTTGGGCCTTTCTTGGGTTTGGTAAATGATGTTTAAGCCTCCAAATTTTTATTAGTTCATTTTGAGAATAACAAAAGAACAAGATTACACACTTCCAATCTTCCCCCCTAAATTTCATTGCTAAAAATGATTTTTTATTAGCTTCCTTAATTCCCACTTTTTTCCCAGAGTCTGGTTTATGATTTGTGGAAGCCCATGAATGTTGGCCAGACCTTTTATATATCCATGCACGGGCCACATTTCGGAAACAGGATCAGACTGGAGGCCTTCTCAGATAAATCCATGGAAACTTCAGAGAAAGAAAGACTTTTGTTAGCACCCTCATTTCTCTGATGGAGAGGAAGCAGTGTTTAGTAAATATGACTTTTCGGAGCCACATGTATAATATTTTCTTTGCCAACATAAAATAGCTGGAAGTGTAATAAATATTCTCTCGAGTTAAACATTTTTTCCAACTACATGAATATTTCCATTTTGTTCAAGAGTTTAAAAATATTGAGAGGTTTTCTGAGTCACTGGTGCAAATAATCAACAACATTTTAAATAGTGAGAATTATAGAAGAAAATAATACTCTATACTGGTATTTTAGGAGTCTACATGGAATGAACTGGGTAATTGTCTACCTTTTAATCTGAGTTTGGAGACTATAAAAAGACTCAGTTTTAGCATTCAGTTAGTGAGGAATTGTAGGCAGCAGTAGCAATAATTAAAGTCCCTCCAATGTGGTGTTGCAGATAATAGTGGTTACCAAATTATTCTAGTTGAAAGACCCCTCCTAGGACTGCTTCCCACCATCTTGGCAGGAGTTTCTTATAATGTGAATAACTGCTTGCATTTCCCCACCATTTTCTTATGCAAAAATACTTGTGAGCTTAAACACAAAGGTGTAACAGAATCTTAACCAGAAGGCAAAGTTACCAATTCTAGAAGAAAAGTGAAGTACTTTCTAAAGGTAATTGTAATGATTTACTTTGGGGTATAATGAATTTTCTATGCTTTAGAGTAATTAAATCAAGAGTGAATGTCTTTCTAAACTATGTAACATGTCTTATGTAACATGTAGTAGAACCAGTCACAAAATTAAATAAAATAAAGAATGGTTTCATTGTGTTATTTCATACAGTTCTAATTTTTATTCCCTTGAACATTCAATAAAATGTTGATTAACTTTTATTAAATAAAGTTTAAATTAATTTAAAATTTAATTTAGTATACACATCCATTGAAGGGCTTTTTTCTTACTTTTTTTTTCCTTATCTTTTGTTATAACTTCCGTGTGAAAGCAATCAGCACTGGGAAGTCTGAATGTACATATAACATTATCTAGTTATAGCCTACCATTTGAAATTTGGTTCATTTTTTTCACACAAGCCTAATATTTTCCTAAGCTTGAAAGTATAGATCCCCACTCAGCAATCCACAAACTGTTTTCTTTCCCACTTTTTCTCTTTCTTTTACAACAATTTTATCATTGACTTAAAGAGGTGTCTTCAGTATCACTTTCTGCAGAAAATTATAAAGCATCAGAAAAAAAAAACAAACCCAAATTTGCTGACCATCAGCTTCCTTGAAATCACTGTGTATAATAAGCATATCAAACCATAGCTACTTAAAATATGTAATGACAATAAAGTTGATGTTTTTCAGAGAAAATCATAAGCAAATATTTCTGCAAGAAAAAATTTATGTGCATCTAAGATATTCTCCTAAGCAGAATATCTGATGGTGACTCTTCAGGTATCTAAAGATTATAATTTGGGAGATGAAGCTTGGTAAACTGTAACTGTATATAAAAGAACCATATTTAACAGTTAGGGTTAAATAGAGAATCTATTTAAGAATCTACAATTTGCAATTCACTAAAATTTTCTAGTTGTTACTGATTCACTTAATTCTGTATTCTTTTTTAAGGTGCTTTTCCTTGCATCTTAACAAAACTGGAAATGAGCCATTCCTGGCTCCACTCTCACTCACCAGTTCCATGGCAAACTGGCCAAGATCCCGCCAGCCATCCTACAGTCCAGCAAGGCAGCTGGTCCGTGCAGATGCTGGGCAGCAGACAGTTTCCCGGTCTCCCTACTTGGTTTCCCTGGAAATTCTTGCTGCTGGAATGGAACTCCTTCCATTGAAACAATCTTTGCCTGATGTGAGGTTTTTCTGTTGAAAGTATTTGATTGATGCAGTTGTTAGTGCCTGAAACAGTGTCCCATTATCTCTGAGAGACTGATTTTCTCTCCCCAAAAGTCACATCTGCTGAAACCGGGCTGTGCAAAAAGCAGGGAAATTCCTTTCAGCCCTTCTCTCTAACCAGATGCACTTTTAATTGGAGAAGTCTTAGTACAGCTTTTCTAATTTCAATCTTTTAAACTATACCTCTCCTGAAGCTGTTTTGATTTGGTTAAAATCTGACTCCTGCTTCCTGTTGGGTCTTTTGTCTGTAAAATTCATGTTCACTGCTTACCTGCTGAAAATTAGAGGAAGATGTCCCTGTGCCTCTCTGCCACTTTCTCCTTTCTCCTAGCACTTAGTCATTGTTACTTTGGCAGCATATCTGTGTATAAAAGCCCTTCATCCAGGACTCAGAGTGCCCTTTCTTGAGGAAAGCCACAGTAAAAGAAGTGTAAGAACCTGTTCTGAGAAGAGAGGATGTGCAAGAGACAGAGTACAAATACTGGTGTGGGGGAAATCCTTTTTTGGTGAAAAAGTAGCTTCTGTGATGGAGCTGTGAATGAAAATTTAAAAGGCTGCAAAGGTGCTGACTCCTGCAAGTTAGTTTCACTGTGGCAGAGCCCAGGCTAAGCATAGCTCGGAAGAGAAACTAAAATGAAAACTGGGAGAAGGTTGGATTTGACAGGTTTCATTCTCTGTTGACTTTTCAGTACCTGTGGCTGAATAATTAATTCAGAAAAGGCTAAAGTAATTTGAATGGACTATATGTTATTTGATAGTCACAGTGGAAATTATGCAGGATTCAGAGAATTTGTTGAAGTTAAGTTACTAAAAAAAAATCCTAAAGGCAGTTATCTGATGCAGGCAGCTGCTGGAAGAACATCAATGTGTGTTCAAAGATGACCAACTCTTCTGATTTTCCATTTTTTCTCTCCCCACCCAACATTTGTTGTTTCTTGGCCTTCCTTTATTTCACTCTAAGTACATAGCATTGCCACCTACTAAGTACAAATAGCATTTCAGATGATCACCACTTCCCCTTGGATTTTAATCACTTGCCAAAGCCATTTGAGCCTCATATTCTTCTGTCAAGACAATTTACCCTGCTGTGTGCCAGATGAAAATATAATGAAAGATCTGTAGCTTTCATACTCTATACTGTGAAAACTGGAGGAAGCTCTCACTTATTTTCAATGTCTCAAAAAAAACCCAATTTTATGCAGCTTTTTTCTGATTGAAATAATAGACCCATGTACAAGCCAAGTTGTTGATGACGGAGTAAATTGTTAACAAGATAGAAATCTCTTTATTTTACTGACTACATTAGTGGAATTGTTCCCTTGATTGTTTTTCCACTCAAAACAAGAATGTTTGTTCATTATACATCTATTATGAAGAGAAAATTCCTCCAACATAACCTTCTTCTGTTTTACTTGTTTTTCTGTCTTTGTGACAGGCGAACATAATTTCTGTTCTATTTTGTTTGCTGAATGTGACAGGGACAGGCATTTAGACAAACTCATACATCAAGCAAAGGGATGGATTCAAGTTTTTCCAACTTTGTACCCGATACTTTTAAGGAGGAGTGTGAACAGTACTTTGATCAACTCACAGCAGCATGAGCCAGTTTTTGATACCCAGATTGCTGCAGTCTGAAAAGTGCAGAACCTGAGGAGACTCCTCTAAATCATGTTAGTTGCAAAAGTTGAACCAACGATCATTGCTTCAATGAAGAACAATTTTTCTTCCTCAGGAAAAAGGGAGAAGGAACAGGAGTTGAAACCACCTTACTGACTATGATTTTATTTGCCTAATTGCATCTGACAGCCCCAGATGTGACCTTGAAGGATGAGAAGAGTGTGACAAAACATTTGTCAGAATGGTAGGAACCTATGGCTGATTTGAAGCATGATCTTTGCAGTAATTATCTCAGTGGACGTACATTGATCACACAGATTCAGGCTGGGCAACGGTATGTAATGCTCATCAGTACAGGAGGTGGAAAGAGTTTGTGTGAAAACATGTGCTGTTGGAATAAATGAAGCAAAAATCTTATGATTAGTATGCAGACATAGGATCCTGGTGTGAAATCTGAGAAAAGAAAAATACTCTCAAGATGTGGTGTGATGGGGCAGTAATGAAGTGACATTCACAGTTATCAAGTTGGGTGGTTTTGGGAAGGAAAATAGAAAGCTCTAAGTTGATGGTGGGACATCCTGTATGAGATGTCAGACAGTAGGACACAAAGAGACAGATCGGAAGGAAAGAAAAGGAAGGAGATTCACAGAATCATCAGAGTAATTTTATTGTAAAGATGATAGATGGGTTTGTGCTAATGGCTGAGGTCACCAAAGATAACCTAGGAAGGAAAAAGATCCCAAAGCCTTCTAACAGATCTAAGGAAATACCGTAAAGAGGGTGGGAATAACCTGGAGGAAATCTTGTAAATTGGATTGGTGGATCTTGTAGAGCTAGAGGACAGCCAGGATAAGACAATTACAGAAGACTAAGGAGGACTAGATTAAGGAAAACACTTGTTTTAAAAACAAAACCAGTTAGGTCAAAAGATAGCAGTGTGTTAGTTTCAATATTTGTTGAAATGAGCTTATAAGTAAAAGTATTTTGCAAAAAGTGCTGAGGAAGGAATCTAGATTGAAGGTGGAAAACAAAAAAATCACTTTTAGACATTTTGGACATTTAATTACCTAAATCTAAGCTAATTTTTGTGATTTACTTTTGAGTCATTGATCAAATAGATGACTAGTTAAGGCTTAGATAACTCAGATGTGTCTCTGATATGTAATATCAAGAAAAAAACTTGAGTGGGAGGCTCCAGACAACTGGCAACAGTGTTTTTATTGTGTTCCTGCCATCCCCCCAACCCGTGACCTGACGTGGTGCAGAATTTGAAGTCATGAACAAAATGAGCTGTCCTTGACAAAGTACATTCTGTAAAATTATTTCTTTCTTTTACGGTAAGACTTTTCTGGATGTGGAGAGCAACTTTATACCCAGTTTGTGTTACTGTGACAGGGAATAGCACTTCTCTTGCTTAGANTCTTTCTCCTTCTCCTTCTCCTTCTCCTTTTTCTTTTTCTTCCTTTTCCTTTTCCTTTTCCTTTTCCTTTTCCTTTTCCTTTTCCTTTTCCTTTTCCTTTTCCTTTTCCTTTTCCTTTCATTTTTAAACAGCAGACAGCAGCAATAAGAAACCTTGCAAATTATCCAGTATATTATCCTCTTAAAATACTTTTTTTTCACCATTTTTATATTCCACAGTCATTGCAAACAGTGCTGGTCCAAATAACTGGCATTGTGAGTATAAAATAAACTCTTTCATACATAGAAATATATGCTTTGTTTCCAGCACCTTCTGCATGTTTTGATTTGACTATTTATATGCTGGTCTTACATGAACCAATACATTTATGAGGTTGATATATCAGTTCCTCCAGACTTTGGAATTCTCTAGTCACTCTCTCAGGTATAGCTTGCATTTAATTTATAGAAACCTGCCAATCCTTATCTAGAAGCAATGCAACCAACATCCTATTAAATAGACTCATTTAACTCAGAATCTCTCCCTTTCTACCTCTTGTTTTCTTTTTACAGAGAGGAAATCATCCTTGACAAAAATAGAAAGGAATGAACAGACTGCACTTGCAAAGTATGAATAGCACTCTTTCAATGATTAGTTTGATCACTCACTTAATAAAACCAATATGGCTAATATTGTCCTAAGTCTGGAGGTGACCTTTCCAATGCTTTAAATAAAATGATTTACGGTGATACATCCCCTGCTATTACACTTTGGCATGTATAAATGATGTATTGAAATTCTATAATGCATCAATTTGCTCATGTTACCTGTAGATATTGCACTATTACAGAACAGAGAACCCTAATATGAAGTTATTCAGAAATCAACCTAATTAAAAGTACTATAAACATTTTAAAAATAAATTATTTCTTTAATAAATTAAATAAATTATAAATAACATGAGTATGTATAAATAAAGCATTTTACATCTGATAGAAAGCTATTATTTCAGTTAATTATTTCATTGTAATGGAATCTTAATATTTACATTAAAGCATTGGATCTTAAATTACTCACAGTCATTTACAAATAGCATAAACAAAAGCATATTTAACATAACCATAACATGAGCATTCCATTTTAGATGCTATTTATCTCATCTTTTTTTTAAAACGTGAAGTAACTTTCTCTTTCCTCTCTCCTTTCTTCCCTTCTTCCTTCCTTTGCCCATTTTCTGAACTACAAAATACAAGAGCTGCTGCAGAATCACAGAGCCACAGAATGGTATAGATTGGAAGGGACCTCTGTGTTGAGGAATGGCTATGTAATCAGGGGCACAGATCCTTGGATCAGTTTCTTGAGCAGTCTCGTGTGTGAGACCTCTGGATGTGATATTTTCCAACCCGCCTGTTCAAGCAGAGCTCATTGTTCAGGACCATATCTAGATGATTTTTGAATATCCCAAGGACAGAGACACCATGACCTCTCTGCTCAACCTGTGCTAGTGCTCAGTCACCCTCACAGTAGAAAAGTGTTTCCTGATGTTTTACTTTGTGCCCATTGCCTCTTGTCCTGTCACTGGGCACTATATGAGTGCTTTCTTCTAAGCTTATATTGCCATTTGTCAACTTGAGTTATGAACAACTTTTACAGTATTTTGTGTGACTTCATTTCTCTGCATGATGTTTCTACAAAATGTTTCAGGAGCTGAATCAGCAATGTGAAGAAAAATCTGGTGATCTTTGGAAGAATTTTCTGGACAGACTTCAATAAATTAAAAGCTTGATTTTCACCTCTAGGATGAAATTAGTTTATGGCATTAGACTAATATTACAACTTAATCTCTATTCAATGTAAATGGTGGAACTTTAATGTATTATACTCTGTGTAAAATCTCACTGACTACCAAAAAAAGTTGGATAACACAGAATATCTGTCCTATCCTGACTGTCACTGCAGCTTAATGTCATGGCACTTGTCAAATTATTAATTGAGAGTAAGACTTGTACAACATTCTACAGCTATAGCTCATCAAAAGTTTCCCTCCACTACTCTTGGTTGTTGCTTTTATCATTTGTTTCAAGAAAACACCACAGCCTAGGAATGTCCCATAGTGTTTGTATAATTCCACTTTGATCTTCCTGCAGAAGTTACATCTTCCAGAAAGGCCTATGAGTGAAAGACTCCTCTGGTTATTTGGCATAAGTGTCGTATACTGCCTCTGCTTGGCTGACTGGTCTGTAACAGGTCTCACACTATATCCCTGGTGTTATGTACCCTTCTGATGTTTTCCCTTGACCCAGATACTCTCGACAAGCATTTCCCAGTGTTATAGCTCTGGGCAGTCAAAAAGCAACTTACTGTAGGGCTCTTATTCCTCTTCCTCTCCGCAGAGACTCTTACACAACCTGTAACAGTCAATGACTGTGGCCCAGTCCTTCATGGTATCCCATATAGTTCCTGTCATTCCTGTTGTGTCATAGCCCTGTGACCATGTGCAAACTTCACATTCTTCTTGTTTACTGTCTCAGCCGTGCCCATTAGTACCTTCCCACCTGAGGAAAGCCCTTGGGTACCCTTGCTTCTGAGTAAGAATGTAAAAGCCCCCACTGGCTTTCTTCTCTGCATACCCCTTCTACTTGCAGCTCTTTCTCTCTTACCTTTGGACTTATTTTCCTCACGAACCAGTGAAATTAGTTTGAAACTCGTTTTCACTGTGTTAGTAAGCCTGATCAAAAATGTGGCATTTTTTCCTTTCAGTCAGGTGGGCCACATCTCATTCCCAGAGTGATGAAGGAAGCTGTTGCTGGCACTACCACATGTAAAGCCTATCAAATTGGTCTACCAGAAGCATCTACTACTGAGTGTCTCCTTTTCCAGCTGTCTTATCTTCTTCACCTTTGTCCCTAGATCTTTGTGGTTAACCTTTGATATGCTCAAGGTTTTACCTTGGCACGGTGCTCATTTTGATCAGTAGTAGGGCCTAGTAATCAGAGCAGATGATCCATGCCAGCCTCTGTGCAGTATCAAGTAATGAGCATCTGGGAGAATAAAAGAGCTCTTGGCAAAAATAGGTCTATCAGCAAAGGAATCCTTTTGCCCTGAATGGGCAGCGGTTGCCAACCACTAACACTTACCACTTCCTCTTAGTAGTTCTGTTGTCAACAAGAAGCTGTAAGATGTCCAGCCCAAAACTTCCCTGGGAATTTGTTCCTCCGCTTCTGTTGCCAGGCCCTGGACCTATATTCTAGGGGAAGAGCTGCCGGTGGAGATGGAGGTGTCATCCTGTGGCCAGAAGTCACAAGCTTCCAGGTTTGTAACCTCTCTTTACCCTTCAGAGTTTATGTTGTCTTGTTCTTCCTGTGTTGCCTTGGTCATACCATTCCTCTCATCCTCAAGGATTTTAAAGGTCTTGCTTCTACAGAGTCTCTGCAGAGAACTTATTTCTCT
>VZTO01005276.1:96028-108738 GCA_013400615.1 Syrrhaptes paradoxus | reverse complement strand
CCCACTTCCTCATTACAAATAGTCAAAAAAAATGATTGATCTATAGTCTTGCTTGGAGACAGAATGAGAATACTCAGCTTCTAAATACCAACCCCTTAAATGACAGGTAGTTGGAGTTTACAGCCAATTCAAACGGAACTGATGCTTTGAGTGCCTTATACTGCTATAGGTTTCCACAGTACAAGGAAATATAAACACAATACAGAGGAAGCATTCCAAATAAATTATGTATCAACCTATTGCCAAAGGAGTTAGAGATTTCAAAATAGTTGTGCCCTCCTCACTGAAAAAAAACAACACATGGACAATATGTCCAATGGGAACACAGCCTTATTGCTATTAGCATTAGACTTTAAGCTCTTCTTGAACAGGAAGAACCTTTTTTCTTTGATGGGTTTGTAAAGTATAGCAGAGGGGTCCAGTTCAGTGATCTTTCCTCTCTCTTTCTAATCATAGTAGCACTCATGCATCCATTATGCGTCTTTTTATTGAGTATTAAAACCAAGGTGTTTATAATTAAGATACTACTGGCAGTTTATAAGAGGACATGAAAATGTGGAAAAAAACCATCAATAAGTGATTAGGAGAATGCTTCAAGATAGAAATAAATTCAGGAGAGTAAACCTTGAGTGTATCTCTCTAGGCCTTTGAACAAGCAATATAAAGCAGTCTGGTTTAGCAGTCTGTATGGCTTGCTGTCACCTGAATTTAAAAATATTCTCCCTGTTGCACTGCTGAATAATCAATGCACTCATTTTCTTCATCAGTGGTTGATTTTCCCTTCTCCCCAGCTGTCATAACACAAGAATTCCTGTAAGCAGGACTACTTTTTCATTAGACTTCAGCCAACTGAGCCACATAATGCTGCTTCATGGAAACGCAACCAAAGGGATTCTATTTATATGTAGATGATTTCAGACAGATAAAGTTGACAAAGGCCAGGCACTCACTGAACTTCTAATTTTTTTCCTCTCATCTTAAAAAGAAGTAATGAATATTAAGCTAATGTATTACTTCAAGGGTTTCAAAATTTAGTTTGCTCTGATGGTATCATTAGTAGCAGCCACAAGTACTACAATTACTTTAAACCCTGCCTCCAAAACCAGGTATTACAAACAATTTTGCTGATTGATATAACTTCTAAAGGAAAGTGCTTAAAACTGCCAAAGCCACAGAAACAGAGGGTGTACTTCACAGCTCCTATCAGCTCTAAAAGTGGGTTGACCAAGATGGTCACTATTTACAGGATGGGTAGATTTTTAATTAGGAAGGAAGGGAGAAAGATCCAAGAACTCTCTCCTTTCAAATAGCGGGAAACCAGTCTCATCAAAGAGCTTTGAGGCTAGACAAACAATTGCACAGAGCTCCTGGTATTGGCATGACAGTAAAAAGACTCTTAACAAAATGATCCTTTTGTGAAGAAGTAGAAAGTGCTTCACTACTTTCCTATTCTTTGTTTATGACTTTGTGGACTAATGACATTATAATATAAGACAGATTGATCTCCAACAACTCCTCTACCCAAAAAAGCACTTGGTCATTTTTAGTGTCTCAGCCTCTTCCTGTAGACCATCTTTTCTGGCCCTTTAGGATCACCAAAAACAGCCCTACACATTTGTTCTTCATGCTGACATGTTCTCATTCTTATTGCTATTACTTTCATAGCTGCTAATAGTGGAGAGCATACTGGATCCATGGACTGACTGCTGCTCTGACTTTCCCTGCTCACCTAGATATCTGCTACTGCAGCTCCTTTCAGATGTATGAGTTCCATGTCTGGTGACTTCATCTTCCATGTTAGTGTGTCACTAATTTACATACATTAACATTGTGATCACCACAGGAGCTGGGTCCCCGACAGGCTTATAACTATATAAATTATCTCCAAATGAAAGCGCACACACACAAGTATATTCAACATTCATACCTTCCAGAAGGAAAATACTTTTATTTTAATACCTAACACTAAGATATTAATAAAAAGACTTCTCGGAGCAAAATTCATCATATCAAAACAAAACCTCTTTGTTTGCGTCAACAAACCTGTTGCTAGCGTTATGAAATTCTTAACCTAACTTTGGGTGGTTGCTGTTTGGTTTTTTTGAATGATGCTTTTCATATACTAGTAAAATAAAGAAATACATTGACTTGAAAATGAATTGTACAGACTAGAGCAGCCATCTACTCTTTTGGGATTTGTGCTTTTAATTAGGCTTATAATTTCTGCAATTAAATCCACAGTTATTTCCTTTTTCAAGAATGCTTATCATATAGAAACATAGATATTAGATATAGATATGTGAGAAGTAGATGACCTGTGTCACAGAGAAGCACTGCTGTTTCTCTAAGCTATAGGCTGCTACAGCCACAACTATGGCCACCCTCTGAAATTGTTAAAATATTCTCTTCCTGTCTTTGTGCCAGCAAATTCTGATTGAAATAAATGTGAAATTATTTCTACACATTTATTAGAAAATACTACTTATTCATATTTTACATTACTTTCATTCATTCCTTCCTTCATATCTATGAAGGAAGAAACAAAGATTTTTAAATGAATCTGCCCAACTCTTTGCTACTAATTTGAAGATACACACTGGTTCTGTTAATAGTGCAGAGGAATAAACAGACTTTATAGCAGTTCAGCATATTTAATTAATTCCCTTCAATGAATAAAGTCAGTAGTACTCTAAAAATACGAGATCTAAGCAGTAAAAATTTGTCATATTAACCTGGCCTATTTCCAATAAATACATATTTAACACAAACGCACATTTTGATCAGATATGCTTCTCAAGTTTTCATGAACAGATAACATGCATAATTTGTTTAATTGTTAAATGAAGAGTAAAGCCTGCACTGTGCGGGCTAATTGCCTGATCATCTGGGAGCCGTTGCTGGGTCTCACTTGGCTGGAGCCTGACAGAAATGACAGTTGTGGGCAGTACCTGCTTGTTTTACAGCATTACAGGTAAAGCCCACATCCAAGGAGAGAGATCTAGTAGGAAGTGCTTCTCTGATATTTAAAACATTTTCAGTTTTCTTAAGGTTGATATGAAAGCAAATAAAAGAAATAAAAAGTACTCCAGTAGTGTGATTTATCTGAAAACAGACTGTGCATTCAGACAAGAACAATATATATGAAAGTGTGCATGGTTTCTTTCTTCATAGAGAGGAGCAAGGTAAGGATCTGCAGCTGATTTAGCACAGCACGTCAATAAAAAGTCAAATGAATCTAGGATGTTTTGAGCACTATAAACAACAGAACTGTCTATGGAACCATCAGCTTCACACAGGGCAGAATGCCATCCCTGAATAAGCCATTGATGGCTGCAGGAAATAAATATCATTTTTAAGCTTTAAATGAAAGGACTCATGGAAATTGAGTTAATATGTTCTGGTACTCACTGGAAGAAAAGTGCAGCAGATTTGGGTGGAATGAGTTGTGAAGTGTATAAAAGACACAAATAGGCTGTTAAAGGTGTGCAGAAACCAACCACACCACTAACAGAGAGAACCCAGTGAAACTTAACCAGTCTCAAACTTCAGGGTCAATACAAGCATCCCTTCAGCAGGCTTTAGATTCAACATTTCTGTATCTATATTCTGCCAACACAAAGAACTGCATGCAGTTTGTTTTCTTCTAGAGCTGCTGTGCCTCTGAGCAAAGCTTTCACCTTATTTCACAGTCTATGATATATTCCATAATTTTAATAACTATTCTAGTTTAAACAGAGAATATAGCTGTTAAATTACTATTAAAAAATGTGAAGGAAACAAAGAAAAAAAGACATAACCTTAGGTGTGGCTCCTCCAGGGAAAATGATTTCCGAGCATTCTGAAGGTAGATTTTGCAACCTTCTGTTTGGTTTTATTCTTATGAATCAATGTACAGGAAAACTTGTTTCTGGCAAGGCACAAAGAGCAGAATCCAGTCATTCTCATTTTGCTAAATACTTAGCTTTGCTCAAGTAACGAAAAAGGAAGCAGGGTATAAAAAAAATTAATCTGTAGATTGTGGAAATGATTGATGACAAGTGTGCTGAGTGCAGAAACACCTTGATTCAGTAGGGTGCCACACACAGAAATTCCCCTTGCTGCTGAATAATAGTGCATGGCTGCCACAAGAAAGCCCCTCCCTGCTGGGAAATTTTGAAGCCAGGCGTAAAAGTTCTGTGTCTCTCTACAGAGAAAATTTATATCCGAAATGACAGCTATGACTACACCTTTGAGATAGCTTTCAGGGAAGGAAATAGAGTGCGCCTGGGTGTCAGTGCATGAAATAGCGTGAGAAATGGATAGTGTTATTAATACAAGGTCCTAAATACTTTAATGGGAAGAAAAATTTACCATCCATGGATGCATGTTTCACTTTATTAGAAGCTTTATTGCTTCAAGGATGGAGGGAAGCTCCTGTTACAATATGTTTCAAAGGCGCTTCTCATTGTTCAGCAAAACCACACTCAAACAGAAAGGAAAATGCCTGCTGCTTAGTCAGATGGTTGCCATTTTCATCATCTTCCAAATCCACTAATACATCCAGGGTAGGAACTGCAGGAGCAGCTCCTTGCATGCAGTATGGCCTTTTGATTATGCTTCACTCTAAAAGGTATTTCCTGCATGAGTTTTTTAACTGACATGACAATTATTTTGGCTAAGCTAGATGTGAATGTGTTAATTCAACAAGGAACTCCCATTTTAGCCTGTCTCAGGACTTCCATAAGGGTAAAAAAGAAATCAGTGCTGGAGTGAGAGACCTTTGTAAAGTATGTGGATAATAAGATTCATGGCTACCTTAAAGGAAAAGATGTAACTGAAGGAAGAAGGAGATGCTAAGCTGGATCGTATGGAAGACTTCAGAAGGTACGCTCTGAGGAATGTGTTCTGCCACATTAAGTCCAAGAATTCACAAAATTCATCAAACAGCTACAATAATCTTCCATGAATTATAGAAAGCTACCAGACGGAAAAAGGCTAGTTGAGAAAGGTCTGAGAGCATAATGACTTCAAAGGAAGGAACAACAGGAACTAAGGTGAAATTTTAAAATAAAAATAAATTTCTGAAGATGAGAATATGAACTTTTGTTCAAAATCAGAAAAACACCCAATAATAATAAGGAAAGACACTACCAAGCTCAGAACTTCAGAGGCAAAACTAAAATATTCCACAGTTTATGCAGACACGAAGGAAGGAAATTATTCTCTGTGCCAGATGGCCAATAAAAGGTCTATATCTCTCTACATCCTAGAGATGACATATAAAAAGTGAGCAGGCCTTGTAACATCTTTCAGGAGCGAACTCAGACAGCACAGGACCTGCTGCCTTGCAGTGACTCAGAGTGCTGTGCCACAGCTCTCTACAGCAGCGGGTTTTCAGCAAACCTCCTTGAACTGCTCAAAATGCTCGTCGCGAACAGGGAAGGGTCAAGAATTGCCACTGCTACTCAAAGCTCTGAATATGCCGGCATCATGCTCGGGCTTGCTGTTCATTAATGCTATTTTTCATGGGGTGATCCTCTGTGGGTGTATTACTAATACTATTTTCACTACTATTTTTAGTACGGCAGAAGTTTCTTTGGACTCGGAGTACTGTCAGTCCTGCTGGAGCTGTGCTGGTGATCTGTGAGGCAATTGATTCAGCCTGTCAGTTTACTGAACAGATTCAGCAAAAATGAACACATCAGAAGCTGCACTCCAGCACTGCTGGCTTCTCGCTGCTTATTTTTGACCCAGATGATTCATTTTGTCTTGCAATGACATCCACTGGAAAGCAGTGGGGTATGGATAGGGCTCAAGAGGAAACTCGCACATTTCCCTTTGTGTATCTCTCAGGATCATGAGCTTTCCTACTTCAGAGCAGCATGAGGGATGGCTTTTTTTCCCCAAATGTGCATCAGATAAAAGTAAAAAGGTCATTCTTTGATGTGACTTCACAACAGCAATAAAAAAGAAGATAACACTGAGGACATATACCTCGTAGTTATTTCCAACTACAGTCCCGTACTTAGTAATAACAGCCCCTCTTCCTTAACAGTATTACTGTCCTATATTGGTCTCTTAGTTATCCACTTTGCTTAGAAAATAAACAAAAAAAACCTCCAAGAAGCCTCTGGATTTCAACTTACACAACATACAACAACTACAAAACAACATAAAGGTATGCAGACAGTGCTTGAAAATTTTAGTCTGGAAAGTAAATCTTATAGAGCACTCTATGTGAGAAATACAGATTAATTAGCCTGTTCACATCAAATGACAGCCCATTTTGAACTCAGTATGTTAGGACTTTCAAATATTACACACAACACCAAGGAGGTCATTTACCTAGATTTGTCACAGAAGTTAGCTTTTATTATAAACATTGTGAGATCTGGAGCTTACAGATGGAAAATATCTCTTAAATCACTGTTCAGAAAATCATGGCAGTAATTTCTTGGGTGTTAAACCTGTGTTTTATGTAGGTCATTTGATATTTTTGCACGTAATGACAGTGATATTAAATGTCTGCACACTTTTGCAATCTCTTTCACCATTTCATTATCAATCCTCTTATCTTGTATGGCTGTTGAACACAGTTGCTGTTACAGCCCGATATGCACAATTGTGAAATCCATTCAAGAGGGACAATCAAATCTCTGTCTTATTCTGTGGTTTAGTCATCTGTCTGCAGCCCTGAGCACCCTGCAGGGTTATTCTTCTGCTCCAGTTACTAGGGAAAGCTTTGCAGAAGAGGTGAGTCTTGCACACCAACCTGATCATGACAGAGCTTTTACTTTTTTTTTTTTTTTTAATCTTCCTTGGGATGGGAGATCCTGAACTTAAATGTCAATGGTATCCCAACACAGCTCAGATTTACTGTAACACAATTTCCACCACGTGTGGTGGCTCCATTAAGAAATGAAAAGCAATATCATACTTATATTTTGTCTTTCACTATGAGCCATTTCTTTCACAAGTTACATACTTGGAGTCATCTGACATCAGACAGATCTCCCAAAACTCAATGAGGACATTATTTGGCCCGTTCTGTTTAATACAATATATTTGCAACTACAGAAAGCTAAGTTTTCATATTAGAAGCTTCAACATCACAATGTGAATTAAATTTATGCGAAGGCAACTATGTTCCAGTCAGAGAGAAATCACTGCATTGCACTGTGCTAGTGAAAAGGGAATGTCTGGGCAGAAATATATTTCAACTTTATGTATTTAGCTGAAAATGAAACTCCAAAACCCAATTATTTTCTTACAGATTTACTACAGAGTTCTTTCTTTGAAGCATCAAGAGCAGAATCTTGCAGAAATGACAAGTACCTTAGGTCAAGGTAAATAAATTGTTCAAATGAAAGTGGAAAGAACTGAGAGAAGCTGCAAGGCAAACAAGTTTACTTTAGAAAGAATTTCTATAAGCCTGTAGATGAATTTGGGATATTGAAACTAATGAGGACCTCTAAAGAGGCAAAAATAAAATCAGAGAAAACTCACTGTTTTTTTAATCTTTAAACCAAAACCACAAATCATCCACTACAATCCTAAGCCACAGAAACCAACAGCAGCATTCCCAATAAATTTAACAGACCAGGACTTCAGTTTGGGAAATTCACTCTAAGTCAATTAAAAAGAATGACACTTACAGAAAAAGTAATTGAAGCAGTTCTGCTGAATATCTGAATCTCTGTTCTTACATACAATGGAAGTTTATTGACGGCTTTTTATAGTGTCAAATTCCAGTACTTAGAGATTTACTTTTTTTCTTCTAAGTTTAAGCTTGTCTAGATCTTGAGGCTTTCATCTGGTTTTCAGCAAGATTTTGGTGTCTTTCAAATGTAAATCTGATTCAAATTAATCACAAGCAAGCATCATCTATTTTGTCAATTAATGCCCACTACTCAATGTTATTACTGAAGGAAGAGAAAGAAACAGCTGCAGTGATAAGAATCAAGACACTTTATCAACCCCTGTATAGTTGCCAAGTAAGGATCGTTCATGTATTTTTCTTATAGATCTTTTTCATCTACTTTTTCATATAATATTTAAGGAGTTACATTGTACATTAACAATAGCTAATTACCATCAGACATCTTGTGTTGCATGTGAAAAAAATATAAGAAATGATGTCTCAGTGTTCCTATATTTTTTTAATGTGTAAGCACGAAGTCAAGATACATGGTAGCGCACACACCAGAAAACACTGTGTTGGTACCAATGCAAATATTGCGGCCACACACCTAATTATTAGGAAGTTCTGATTGTTTCAGGTCTTAGGTGACACCACTAACACCAGTAAGACAGGTAGTTCAGGGTACAAATTAAGCATTAAGAAATTCATTAAGAAAAAGGGTTTAGTACAACTATAATACTGCAAATAAATACTAACGTAGCTGTGTGGGATCAGAGGAAAATTTGACACAGTTGCATACATGGAGAAGCAAGGAAAAGCCTCAAACCTAACAGCAATTCTGCAGCCCTATTCATAGACAATTAACCCTGTAGGCTCAATGAACAAAATCAAGCTGTGTCTGCTTGCACTAGCTCTTACCCAGCCACCTCCCAGGGAAATCCCACCTCTTGTCTCTGCCTCCAACTCCTTTTGAAGGGGGAGAGAGGGCTTGGCCTCAGGAAGGCAAGTTCATCTGCTTCCTTACCTTACATTTTCACAGGTATCAGCTAAGGCTCCCAAATGTACAACAGATTTTACTTACACTTATTTCACTTTTTTCCCTCCTCTTCAAATACAGTTTTCACAGCTCAGTACAAATTGCAGTAAAAGACATCTTTGTCTAAGGGCTGAGAAGACAGACTTGTAAGCAAACAGATACTCAGAAATTAAAGCGATCTCCCACTCTAATGAAAATTCAAGATAATGAACATGGATGGAAATTTTCCAGCTCACTTGGGACAGTGGAGCCCCGAGTATCCGAAGAGCTTCACTGTGCACCGAAAACTGTCAAGAGACACTGGGAAAGTGACTGAGCACAGCCATATGAAGCAGCCAATATGCCAGACCAGACATTTTCCTCACTGCAAAATATAACAGGGAGAGCGCTGTAAGCAGGGATCCTGCAAGTCAGATTCATCGTTATGGCTGGAACAACTGTTAACACTGCTCCTGAACAGAAGCTTTACTTGAAGAGGCCCAGCAGGCTGCAAAGCACGCACCCCAATCGCAGCAAACTGCAGAGGAAAGTCAGAGAGTGTCCTTCCAATTACACACCTGCAACAGAGTGGCTGCTGAGTTGTGTATGCGAAAACATAACCAACACAGGTATACTAATTGGAGTTAGCCTGTGGAAAGAGAACTGCTTTTTATTCAGCTACATTATCACTCACGGAGTAGTAAGTAAAATTAAATCCCATTCTGATTCATTTGGCACTCGTTCCTGTCTGGGTTTGAATACCCTCAGTGTTCTATGTTGTTCTGTTATCTCCATCATTTCAATTTCAGACTGTTCAAACAAGCTCTGAACTTTTGGTGCTGTGAAGTTGTCTTCTTTAAGCCAAATTGCTAAAAGCCCTAAATGATTGGCAACCACTAGAAAAGCTTTAGAAAGCCCAAGATATTACGAAATCACCATGGCCTCTCTTTGGAAAGCTAGGCTTGCTTGTTACTGTTTCCATTTTATATGCCTTGCTTGGGTCAGAGGAACATCAATAAGACCACTTTCTGGCTTATGCATCTGAAAACAGAGATTCATCTATCGAAAAAATTTTGTATGAATCCATCCATTAAAAGTCACACGCACTTATATTTGATCAATATAAAGCATAACAATCCCAACAGAAGAAGAGTCTACAAACAACACTGAGTAGCTGTTGAGATACTAGACTAAGCAAAAGTCCTCCCTATGTTAAAGTGTTTTTTAAAAACATTTTACAAAAGATGGGAATCCTTACTGTTCCATACTGTGTTGCTCAGTGAGAGCAATCAGCCTTACGTGTCCTCTGTCACAGGCAGCGCTGACATGTCCACAGTGAAACAGCTGACAGGTTCCCCTCTACGGCAGCACAGAGCTGTCCTGCTGGAAGGACACAACATGGTAAGGGACCTGAAACCACCTCATCTCCTGTCAGCATTATATAGCTGCTTCACCCACTTGCTACAATCAAATACAATACACAATTTCTTTACAAAAAGACCTCCTCAGGTTAAAATGTCTGATTATTTTCATTCTCAGTGCTCACTACTTTCCACTGAAAAGCCCCAAAAGAACAAAGCCACATTGTCACAAGCAGAGCCCTGCAAATAGGACCCACCAGCTTCTGAGAAGAGACCTAACATTTCTAGAGAAACCAACAGTTTGTGACATGGGTGTTTGCACAACATAGATTATTTCTTTCTTGTTACGTATCTTTAATTTGTATTACAGCATCTAGAGGAGAAAGCCTGATCTTTGTTCAGTACTGCTCAGCATCAGTCATCTACACCAGTATCAAATCCATTTAAAACAGTAAAAGAAAAAAAATTCTTTTTTACTAATACATTAAGCAATATTAAATTTTTAATTGCCATGACCCTATTCAACCTCTTACACATTAAAGCAGGGGGATATCAATACCTTTATCAACATAAAGGCATTTGTGATGCCTATGCAAATACTTTTAAAAACACAGCACTAATAAAAAATTGGACAATAACCAAAGTAACCAAAAGACAGCTTGTTTCATCTGATTTTTTTGAGGGTGGGGTATCACAGTGAGGAGGCAAGGTGATATTGTAAATTAGAACTATTTTTTCCACAAAAGCCTTGATTTTAAACTTGTATTGTACATGACATTGCAGAGAACTTGAAGTCCAATAAAGGAAAATGCATGCACATGGGAGCATTTTCTTAATTGGACTCTTGAGCTGAAGACTCAGATGTATTTCTAGTAGATGAAATGCTTCATATTAAATGTCAAGATGTAGTAAAGAAGTGACACTTAAAATGAACTGAAGAAAGAAGCAAAACAGAAGAAATTTAAGGCAGTGTTTATTAACCGAGGTTATCCTATGCACAGAGAAATTCACATTTTTAAGCTAATTTCTGCTTATCCAGGGTAAAAATCAGGTGCAAAGGGTCAGGAATACAATGCAAAACCAGTATCAGAGGGGAGAAGAAAACTATAGAAATATCTAAAAAACCACATAACACAGTTTAGAGGAAGACTACTATCTTCAGCCAGTCTAATTAACACCAATTGTACTCTATTTCTGCTCTACAAATATACCCCAAGGAACATTTTTTTTCAGAAATAGATCTCTAGAGCCTTATTCGAGTTTGTAGTCAATGCCTGGTCCAAGCAGACAACTTCCAAAGCCACAGGCGCATTTCCCCTTGAGCCACTCGCACCCGCCCGGCTGCCTCCACCTGCTGCAGGACCACTGTGTTTTGGCAGCCTTGGACCAGTTCAGTGCCCATCCTTTCCTCTTGGCTTCCCTCCACAGGGGTGCCTTCTTCCCTTAGCACTTAATGGCTTCTGGTTCCTCTTGCCCTTTGAAGACCTCTGCACTTCCAGTCTTACTAGAATCCTTAATTTTCTACAGTGACCCTGAAAGGTCAGTGATTCTGACCTCACTTGTACATCTTTTTTAAAAATTCTTCCAAATTTCCACCTGTTCAGCATACCAGTACTCTCTTGCTATGGACACCTCCAAATCCCTTTCACTCTTTGAATTATTTCCCTTTACTCATCACCTATTTTAATTCAGCTTCACCAGCTTTCTCTTTTCACCCTGTCAGACACTTTTCACATCCATCTTTCACAATCCTGCCTCCTTTTTTAAAATGATACAGTTTCTCCTATCACCTCTGACAACCCGTCCTTTCCGTTATTGACATCATGGCACCATCGCATCCTGAGGTCTGGTTCTCCTCCTGCTTGTCCTCTCATGCTGCTGAAGCATGCGTGAGAAAGCGCTCTGATTTTGCTGGCTTCCTGCACTTTCCATCGATTCTCGCTTTTCTCATCGCTGTCCTTTTTCTTTTGGAACACCACAGATTGATCCTTCTGCTGTCAGCCCTTGTTACAATTATGGCTCCCTCTTACCTGCCACCATGCACACACTCCTCTGTTCAAACTCTTAGTAACATTTAATCCAAAAAACTAACAATCTTCTCCATACATCTTTCTTGATCAGGGCGATCACTTGTGAGTCTAGAACTGACTGTTAAAGTCTTATCAACACTGATTTGAAAAAAAATCCTCAAATTTATGATTTACTTGCGTAGCCTAGATTTCCCTGTCTTTAACTTTCATATTATTTTTACATCTGCTACATCACCATCAGAACTGGTGCAGATTGATAGGGCTAGCTCCTTTTGCCAGTCTTTTGTTTATTTTTAATTCCTATTTTCAATATATTCAGCATCTGAGGAGCGTGATTTATTTTTTCTTCTTCTCAGCTGAGCAGTGTTCAAGAAAGTCAAGGAAAGTCAAAACTAGAATCATAGAATCATAGAATGGCCTGGGTTGAAAAGGACCAATCTAGGTTCAAGCCCCCACCATATGCAGTGCCGCCAACCACTAAACCAGGTTGCTCAGAGCCACATCCAGCCTGGCCTTGAATGCCTCCAGGGATGGGGCATCCACGACTTCTCTGGGCAACCTGTGCCAGTGTGCCACCACCCTTTGGGTGAAAAACTTTCTCCTAATCTCTAACCTAAACCTCCCCTGTCTTAGTTTAAAACCATTCCCCCTTGTCCTATCACTATCCACCCTCATAAACAGTC
>VZTO01005276.1:50351-95216 GCA_013400615.1 Syrrhaptes paradoxus | reverse complement strand
ATCAGCCATCTCTTTCAGAACCCTAGGATGGATATCATCCAGTCCCATGGACTTATACACGTTCAACTTCATGAGGAGGACTCGGACTTGTTCCACCGTTACAGTGGGACAGAAACCACTCCCCACACCCTCACATAGAGGCTCAGGCTCCTGGCAGATACGAGAAGCCTGACCACCGGTGAAGACTGAGGCAAAACACTCATTAAGTACCTCAGCTTTTTCTGTGTCTAAGGAAGCCAGCTCCCCATTACCTTTCAACAGAGGGGGAACACTCTCCTTGGCCTGTCTCCTCCTGCCTAAGTACCTGTAGAACTACTACTGTCATTAAAAATAAGAATTAGATTACTACAGATTTGCAGTCCTATTGCTGGAAATAACAAAGAGCAGAAGAAGGAATAAGGAGAAAGTAAGCAAGGGAAGAGAGGAAAATGTATGGGAATTGTAGCCTGCACCAAGATTAAGGGTGGTTTTGGAGCTAAAGAACTCATAATCCTCCTGCCCACACTGTCAGTCTTCCTGTGTTTTTCTCAAGGTTACAACATGCCCTCAGTGTTTTACCCGTCAGTGGGTTCTGGGGATAGATCCTCCCAAACGCCCCTCTGCCATTTTCCTTCTCCATTATCATCATATCACCCTTTAAAGATGAGGATGTAAACAGACATGTTCAGTGGTAGAAAGATTACACTCAAACTATCAGTCAGAGCAGATTATTTTTGATATGGAAAAATAAAGCTGCAAAGTTCATGTATTTAATACAAGTCCATCCCAACCAGCTGGAATTAAACCTACTGGGTGGTAGCAACATACACACCAACACTACATGAGGATACTTGTCACTATTTGTATCTAACACAGGTGTGCACTAATTACGTATTTGCTGAAAGGCAGCCAACAGTCAGACTTACAGGGAAGCACTTATACAATGGTTTTATACAAAAAGAATTTTAAAAATGAAAAGAAGCACACAATTCTCCTTCTTCTCTCCTGTTCATACTAATTCCCCAGCTCCATACCAGAAGAGCAATTGAAAATCTGGATGCTCATAGGAACTCTGCAGGATTCATCAAATACTGGTCTTTGACCTACCACAATAAGACACCTACTACAACAAAATTTTCAGGCTCAGTATTTTATCTTCAAGTCAAATTGAAATTCTTTTGCTAGATCTGAAACTGGCTTGTACACAAAAATTTCTAGTAAATGTCAGCAGCAACATAAAATATACATAGCTGAAACAGGAACAATGAATCTGCTTGGCACCAACTCCACTAAGTCACTTCTGGGTCAGTTCTGATGCGGAACAGCAATTTTTAAAAGAATCTGCAACAGGTAGTTCCCCGTGTGAACATTTGATCGCTTACTTGCAAAACTCTCCCTTGACTACAAGCTTAAAAAAGTTTGAGGCATTTCCAAAAGACTAGGGCAAAATGCTGTTTTTGTAAAACCAAGTGACTGACATTGCCAAGAAAAACAGAAGTGTTCTTATTTTTCAGGATACAGGCATCCAAAAGTCAATTTGAAAAGGAAATAATTATATATCAAATAATAATCAGCCAGGAGCATGTAGCATCTTAGTTAAATAATTTAACAAGCTTAACAGCTTTTACCAATGCCATAACATATTGTGATTACAAAACATCATTGCTCCTGGGAGAGGTTCCCTGCAGCCGGCTGCTCCGAGGCTGCGTGCACAGCCACGATGGAACCTCGCCTGTCCACAGGCCAGACCTGAGCTTAGGGACAGCTCTGAATGCAGCTGGGGTAAGAATATAACTCTGCTGTAAAATGCGCTTTTAAATTTCTTTTAATGATCCTATTTTAAAACATTTTTATTAAGCAAATGTAGCTTATATATCTTTTTATGCACTTTTTTCCAAACTGCAATAACTATTGGCCATTGCTATTTATTCTAAAGTTAACAGTGGCTGTGTTTAAACCAGAAATAATTAAAAACCTGATACACGATCATATAATTTTTATTGTAATAACATTTCACTTCCAAGCAGATTATTTCCCAAAAGCCACTAGTCTAGGTATAAAATGTTTTACATATTTTATAATCTTAAAAAACTAAGCTTTTAAAAATCTGTATTTTAGGTGGAAAGATAAACATAATCAGTCCAAATCCCTGGCAAGCCACTGTGCTTTGCCCATAGCATTACACATCCTGTGAAGACATACTTTAGGTGCAGAAGCACTTATTTCCAGCTCTGTCATCTGTTTGTTGTGCATCAGCAACCATGTTTATGCCATTTGTATGTGTAGGTAGTATGAGAGTTGTCATTATAATTGCATTTTTCAGAGAGGGACACAATGATATTTGCATTTTTGCTGGCATGGTTATATATTTAGGGAAGTCTGCCTTTGGAAAGTGCACAGAAAGAGAGTCTGACTCTCCCTGGCAGTGGGAGAGCAGAGGTGAGGATGGGTTTGTCCTCTGTGAACATCCCCGCAGAATGATGGGATTCTGCGGATGCAACCTAAAGCACTCCTCAGCCTGCCACAGTCCCCGTCCCATCCTTGCTGCTGACTGGGGCTGAGATCCAGAGGTGTGATGGAAATGATGTCTTCAGCCACCAAAACACTGGAAACAGCAGAGGCTGAAGATTTGTCCTATGCCACTGGCTTCATACGGATTTCTAAACTTTCTTACAGAGACCTTGTTTGGCTGTTTCTTCAAAAGTAAAATGCTCATAGTCCTTTCCCTCTTCCCTGGTACAACAGGCTTGCACACGGCTCAGCCTTTTGCAATAGAAAAACCTAATTAGCTCCTCCTGTGACATTTCATAATTGAGATCTTTTCTGAGCTGATCTTTGACTGCCCAATAATATTTCATTCCTATTTATCAGTAACATGTTCGCTAATGCATTACATGGCACCACTAGCATTTATATACTCTGAGGTTAGTCAGTGTTTCCATTAGGGAATTATAACTCATCCTTACAATTTGATTCCAGACAGAATCGTAGCTTTCAACGTCAGAGCCCAGAGTGATTTAAATAATGGAATTGGGCTATAAAATCTGCTTAGTTTACAGTTTATATTTTATATTTCAAACAAAATGCAAAACTATTGAAAGAGTTAAAATTGGGTTATTGCAAAGCACATTTAGGATGCCATTTTACTCACATCAAAGATTGCTGCTTTTGTGCATTCATCTTTTTTAAATAATGTTACTTCTGTGTTGAGTATTCTACAAATACTTTCCTCAAAAGGAAATTTCACAAGGATATTTACAATATGGATTTGCACATCCATCTATCATTGTACAGATAACTAATACCATTACATGGGTAGCTGATAAAATAATATTTTGAACGTATAATGGCTATGAAATTCTGAAGAATGTACAAAGAGCTCTGATATTTTTTCAGTCGACAGTCCTACACCATCACATTGTATCAAAGACAGCACTTTACATTCAAGAAATATCTTTCTACAGAAGAAAAATGAGAGTGCCAGGAAACTCATTTATAAAATGAACAGCAATCTTTGACCGAAGTTTTCAAAACTGTATGCTTAAATACAGGTTTTAAGTGCCCAGATATACATCATTCTTTATTAACCTGTCATTCTGCACATGATAGGTAAGACATGATGTTTGGAGTCCCAGGGAGAATTCCAGATGTTTCTGCTACTCTTGTCAGTAAATGTTGGTATCCACAGAAAAATTCTCCTTTGATTTATAATTTACTCTGATTCTATGACCTACTTATAACAATGTATGTAACAAACACCTTCCTGCTGTTTTTATTCCTTTTATTCTGTCTTCAAGTTTTATAAAATGATTGGTTTATTACATTAATAAACTCAAATAATTTCATTTTATATTTTCTATTTTATACATGTATCACAGAATCAGAGAGTCTGAAGGGCCTCCAGAGGTCATTTAGTCCAACCTCATACTCAGAGCAGGACCATTTACACCAGGTTGCTCAGGGATGAGTCCAGGCAAGTATTGAAACTCTTAAGGCATGGAAATACCACAACCTCCCTGGGAAACCTCTTCCAGTACAAGGCCACCCTCAAACTGAAAATACTTTTTCTTAAATCTGATCAGAATTTCCCATGTTCATTGCCTTTTTTACCCATCATTGAGCATTTCTGGGAAGAGCCTGACTCTGTCTTCTCTACAGTGTCCTGTTGAAGACAGTAATATATCCTCCCTTAACTTACAGTCTTAAGGCTGAACAAGGTTCTCCTTGAGCATCCTTGATCTTTCAGATCCCTGACTACCTTGGTTGCCCTCAGCTGGACTCGCACAGTTATCGATGTCCTCCATGTACCGAGCAGCCCTAAACAGGACACAGCACTTCCAAGGGGAGTCATGTCCTATGTGCTAAAAAAATGCTACAGTAAATTTAATTTTATTTTTATAGATCTACTGTATTTATAGCTATTAAGTACTTTTTAAAATTTATATTTGCAATACTTAGAGTAAAGTCATGGTATTTTCATGATACATTTTTTTAAATAGGGTTTATATTACAGATTGATAAATGCAGAATTTGATTTAAAAGTTAATTCTTTGCTAGATACCCCCAAGAACACTAGCAAGCAAAATTATAATTGAGCTGTTCTCCAAGGGGAAGTATGGGTGGCACTCTTACTAAACAATTTTAATGTAGCATTAGAAACCATTACATTTTAACTTCGGAAAACAATACTAAAGAACAAATGTCCACTGAACTAGTCAACAGAAGAAAAATGAAATTACATAGAAAAAAAGTTACTAAAGTTACAATTCAGAAAGTCAAAAGATTTGATTTGTTTAGACTTCCAAAAATCCATTATGCATTTGCCTTACAGAGTTAATCCTGTCATAAAATTTATTTGCAAAGTTTTATAAGGAAGATTAATTTACAGGAGTCATATGCAAATACCAAAATTTCTGAGACAGAAATTTACCTAAGTACCACAACAATTATTGTGGTCCAAACACAGATGCCAATCACATTATGCTGTAGACTTTATTCTTTAATATAGGATGAGAAAGTCCCCAAGACTGTTATGACAAAGCAAAGGATGAGACGCAAACATGAAAAGATGTGTTATTTCCATTTGACAAAAGTGGGAGACAGGATGCTGAGCACTGAAATAAATTGCCTAAGGCAACACATGAAGATATACATGCTGAAACCGAATCTTCTGAAGCCCACACTTACATCTCACAGTAATTCAGGAGCTCTGGTTTCAGTTCCTGTGCATTAACCCATCTTCTGAACAGCCATGATTCTTATTACACTTAATTGAATGACAAAACTTGTACTGACTGAATAGTGTAAGGGCAGTACTTAGGAATGGACCACTCCCTCCTGCACCCATGGAGCATGATAAACCCCAGTGGTAAACTAGCCCTGGGAGAAGCTGGGGCACATGGCAGGGTTGCACCGAGTGAAGAAAGGATGCAGGAGTGTGCTCCCGGGCTGGGCACACAGACAGGCTCCTTCCTGGGGCCGTACCAACAGGGAGACTAAGAGCTACCCACACTCCAAACAACAAAGTGCTCGTCATTCAACAAATCTCAACTGTGTCACCTACTGTTCCATTCGCTACCTCTCCCTTACCAGAGCCACCCATCCAATAACTTTATTAGCACAATAGTAAATTATTAGTTTATTCCCTCTCCTAACCTTCTACCCAGTGACAGCCCACTCAATCCACCTTTGTCTTCTTCAGAAAAATGCTGAGGATGTGATTTTGTTCCTTTTGAATATCTTTCTAAATCTCTCTAGATCTGCTGTTAACTATGCAATATACAAATATTTGTATAAACATACATACAAAACCTACAGCATATATAGCAAGCAATATATTTGATACAGGGGAAATTAAAGACTATACAAATATTAATTTTAGCCTGTGCCATTAAAAAAAACCTCAAATATTCTACCATGCCATAACATTTTCAAACAAGAAACTCATAAATTTTCCTTTCAGTTTGTCAAGGGCTTTAAATGTTCCTCAATATACCTTGAATACATCTTGAAATTGAAAACAGATAAAGAAAAATCTATTACCATAAAACTAGTTACTTATTAAAGTTTATAACTAGAAAGATACAACATTCAAGAAAAAGCACACCCATTTTAAACAACGAGTACGAGAACAAGAAGTTTCTGTTTAAACTTCAATGTCATATTACAGGAATCAGGCAGTTATATTTGTTTACCAAAACTCAGAGTCTGGCTGAAGGTGAGGTTCTCCCCAGAGCATTAGAAAATGAATAACTGCACAGCACAGAGAGAGTTTCCTGTCAGTCTACGAACAAGTGAAAATACTGCAGTCAACACATGCACAACGATCACACATTTGACTACTCAATATTCAGCAGCACATAGAAGGAAGCCCTGCAGACTGCCTTTGCTACAAAAAAAGTATGAAAGAAGAGATGAAAAAAAGAAGTTGCAATGAACAAAAGCAGCAGGATAACACTACTAGTACATCTATTATTCCACCACTCACATGGTGTATAGCCAAGCTCAGACCTGTAACGGGATTTGATGGGATTCCACTGGCTACAAATTTTGCCCCTAATCTGAAATGTCTTTAAAACTAAAACTATTGTTATATTTAAATGGCGAGAGTATTATTATCCAGGTATTACAGTCAAGTCACAAAATCAGCCTTCATCTACTATTCGTGACATGGCCTGGGTACCACGGCCACGAACACAACTCACATTCATTTCAACAGCAGCAGTGGTTGCTACACACTGAATGACACTGTGTAACTGATTTTAAGCTGATTAAGGGGAGCATACAGTACCAGTTCATTTCCAGTTTTATTTTCTGTTTCTGGTTTCATTTTGCGAAAGATTTTAAAACAAATGGAGCAAATATGAAATTTTCTCTAGCCACAGTAATGAAATATTTCTATTCTGTTTGTGGAAAAATTGGTACAATGTTTGCATTAAATATAATATTATTTTCTCTCATAAATGGATTTAATTTTACCAGGTGTTTAGTTAAATTTTAAGCCTGGAGGAAACTGTTGCCAGTCAAAAAGGCATTATACAAGGCAACATTTTTTTGTTGCATTTCATTTGATGAACTCAAACACTATTGCACTTTTAGAAAAAACCTTATGCTGCAATGGGAACTGAAGCATCTGGTAGAACTACAAACGTGCTGTGATGGGCAAAGTTGACTGGGACGCTGGGGAGAGAGAGGCTGACAGACAAAGACACTGGCTTCTCCCCCTCACCTCCCCTGTGCCTGAGGTTTGCAGGAGCAGCCCATGAGAACATAGGCTGCCAAGGAGCTACCTGGTGCCCAGCTTTGTGCCTTTGGCATACGATGGGCCTCCTGAGGTGCTCAGGTCACAGCACAAGTCCGGGGCTCTGTGATAACCGAACCATACACTGACTGGTTCTGGGACATCCTAAACATTGTCAGGTCACTGGAATTCTGCCAGTTTTGGGGTGTTACAGGGTATGCTCTCCTGCAATCCTGTATCATTTATCGTAACCATCCTCGGGAATAAAATTCAATGGCAGTAGGAGCGACAGCAGAACATGGCAAATAAAACACAAGTAGGATGTACATGTCTGAATTATTTTTTTAATTAATAATGTTATAGACAAATGAATAGCATCAATCTTATTTCTTATGTGAGGAATAAAAATTGCATTACCTTTGGCATTATTAAGCAGTCACCCAAGCCTTTTTTATTAACATTATGATGACACTTATCTAAAACAATTTGGATGCAAACAAAATAAAAAATTGGACAAGAACTACCAGCAATTAACAGACTAAGTAAAATACCTTATAAAAAACACTGAAGAACTGTCATTACCTTATGAAAGATAGTTGCTTATCTGTGTCTATGACAGATGTTTAAGGTAAATATACCACAGTAAGCCAGTAACGGATATTCTAATTATTAGGTAAAAATTGCTTCATCAATTATATTCACAGAAATTTGAAGTATGTGTAAGTGACGGAAGGAAAACAGATTCTGCAAAGAAGGTTCTGAGAGACTGAAGAGTAGGCACATCAAAATTTGCTTTTGTTCCACTTACAGATGAAGATGAGATTTTCAACGTTCCAACTAAATAACAGACAAATAAAAGACAAATCCATAATTATTTAGCTAGACAGTAGAGTCCTCCACATTTCAGAGGCAGGGTGAACAAACCCCCAAACCTGAACTTGTTGGCTGCAGTACCATATTGCTCACACCGAGGTTGTTCCATGGGACCAACCACACATACATCAGTCTAAAGACCCGTGGAGAGACCAACTGTAAAATGTTCAAGGTTCTATTTTGATGTGTAACAATACCCTGAACTCATTCAGCCAGAAATTGTATCCTAAAAAACAAAAAACCCCAAACTGAAATGTCTTCCTTCACCTTTTGCTGACCTAACTCCACACGTAGCACGTGCACAGCAACATCCCAGAGATTAGTTGCTGAATCCTAAGGTTGTTTTGGTGACACCTTCTTCTGTGGGTCCTCCCTACCTTCTACCTCAGCTGCTACCGAATAATTCCCACAGAGGTAGTGAGAATTAGTTACACAAGGAGAATTAATTACATACTAGCTGGATACTGCCTGGAATATGCAAATAGGTGTTAGGTAGCATTAATTACATTAAAATATTATTTGTAAATCATATAGTAGGTTGCAGAGCACTAAACAGCATGGAAACACAAGGCTGTTTAGCCTGTTGCCATAGAGTAATAAAAAGTTTTGCTCAAACAAGTACACGTTACCTTCACTTAAGCAAAACCTGTTAGTGAACTAAAGTGAACGCTCGGTATGTACTGGGACTTCTGGTCAAGAGGATTGGCAGAACAGGCCTGTACAGCACCGGACAGTTAATTTATAACTTGGTACATCTAACACAGAATTCGACAGACTAAGAACACCTGCAGTATTTCTAAATGGCTTTCTACGTATGGCTTGGCCAGTTTACAATGAAGATAAAAGTGACAGAAGGGATTGATTTTGTTTGCATTCAAGTTGATAAACAAAAGTACATGTGTATTTGAATAAATCATGCATCATGAATTATGAAATTATACAACATTGGAATGATGAAAACCATTGATTTCTGTGTCTGCCTAAGGGCAGATGGAAAGAACAAAAGAATAAGACTTACAGAGTATTCACTAGGAATACTTCAAAAATGATGTACATTTCCTGTGGGAACAGATCAATACAATAATTTCATTTTTAAGCTAAGACACGGTGCAGCTAGGACAGCCTTATCTCTTAGTCTCACACATATGCAATGATGTTCACATAATGTCTATACCAGCAGGATACAATTTTTGAAAATATAACACTTTTCTGTGAGCTCCTGGCAGCAGAGATCATGTTTTTGCTCTACATCTTGCACTTAGCACAAGCATCCTGGGGCTAAGTGACATTTGCCTTCTTCACTCTAAAGAAGAAAATGCTACTTTACTGCAAACAATTAATGACATGTTGTGAAGAACTGATTGAAAAATATATGTTTCCAATTTTATATGCAATATGGAATAAGATGGAATAAAACAGGCTAAGTTCTTCCCTAGGAGGAAAATACGCATCAAAGTCAATGTGTTGGGGTTTTTTTGGTGTTTCTTTTTTTATTGTTGTTGTTTTTTATTTTAATGCCTATTATCTCATAAACAGGTCTGCACGAGAGCCTGTCAGTAGGTCTGACTCTGTGCCCAGTCCTGGGGAACACACACCCCCTTAGCATTACACTGACATTCAACACTGCAGTCCGATGGGGCACACACGTCCTCCTTGGGATCTGCAGTCCTCCGACTGCTTCCCAGTCCAGCTGGCTCCAATGGGAAAATGTACAGCACCAAGGCTACGACAACACGAGTTTGTGCTGCGCAGTCAGTGTCTCAGGAGACACACAGGAAGAATGTCACAGCTTTCCAGCTGGGCAGAACGATATGCCTATTCTCACTGATAATGCTCTTGCAGCCATCACAGCCTCAGGACAGGATTGAGTCAAAGTTTGCAGGTGGAGGGAATGTCTTTTCTTAGATCAACTAATGCAACTGAAGAATAGACAAGCTGTCAGATACACAAGAATTTTTCAGCTCCTGTTGGATACCAAAATCACAGGACTCAGGAGAGATACCATTTTTATGGAAATTTATCATCCCCCTATCTTGGTTCTTTCCCCAGAATCCATTCAGTGTTCCACAGGAGATAATTTACCTGTTTCTCTCTCTTGTACAAATAATTGCTTTCCCCCCTAACCTCACCCTCCTTCCCTTTACTTAATTATTCAGTTAACAGCACCTTTTTTCTCTCAGAAGCTCTGACTAATTTATATATCTGGATATATATAAGTGGACTATAGATCCACTTAAAGAAGCAATTTGTTCTAAACTTCTATTTAGCTTTGAAGTTTGTTGCTCCTGTTTCAGAGGCATCCCAGACCTCAGTAGAGGAAACAGTAGAGTCAAGAAAAGCTTCTGCTGTCCACTCTTCACTGCTCACTGAAGAAACTGATATCATGAGGCACAGATATGGTAATGTTGCAGATGGCAAATGAAATTTTTGTTGAAGGGAAGCTACTAGGTAAGGGCACTCACTGTTAATCATTAATTGGCTGTTAAGGTAGGTTTAGCAGTTGCTAGAAATTCTTCATAAATGTCAGGAGGCTCCTTAAACAGAAAATATAAATATGCATTTAAACATATATACAGAGAGTATGCCTACATTGTCTCAGAAGTCAAGGTTACTTGATGGAGACAGAGACTGTAATTTCTTGTATTTAGGAAAAAAAGGCAACATTTCTAAATACGTACTGTGATTCAGCCCTATCTTTTGTACTTACAGTCCCATATCCAATAAAATAGTATTAACTATATTTTACCATTAATGGGCATAGAGATACAACCCCAATTTTTTTCAGAGATTTAGTGCCAGTTGATTATCTTCTGAACAAACTCGATAATGTATATGTTTTATCTTCATAAAAGGCACTGAAAAAAACCACTAATTTCAGGGAGATGAAGATTAGATTTTTTTTCAATGGAACTAAATGTAAAAACACACTGTTCTCTTTTAGAAGTTTGGAGGACAGCCGTTACAATCTTAAATATGGCACACTGTACTTAGTTCTGCAAAATTAAAATTTCGCTCAACAGAAGAACAGTTCTTCCATAAGTTTTGATGCTTCTCACATGAAAGAAAAGATTTTGGGCAGTTTCATGCTAAAAATCCTAGCATATATTGGAAAAGTTTTCTATTTCAGATTAAAACAGGATTTAAGTAATCACAGGACTTGCTCAGAATGACTAACACAATATGAAATTCTTTCTTCAAGGAACAAATAACATTCTGCACGCACCTAACAAAAGCTTAAGTACTGTTGCTATAATTTCATATAGATACCCTGTTGTATTTTGTACATGGAAACAATTGGAGAGCCAAGGAACAAGCTAATCCAAAGGAAAAGAAATCATAGTTTCAGAGGCAAAGAAGTAGAAATGTGCATCTCTGCAGGATCCTGCCCCACCCCTTCCCCAGAAGCAGGATGGGACGAGCCCGAATGACAGGTTGCCTTTAGCCCACGGTATCTGGGAGAGAAGCCTCTGCAGGCGCAGGAGCAAGAGACGCTCACGTGGAAGTGGCTTTGTTTTTTAGAATGGAATAACCCATCACCTCATGTTGAGCATAAGTGGATGCACAGCCTGAGCTTCATAAAGATTTCTAATGAAAGCCCTCAAGTGACTGCATGCTCCAGCATAAAGGTACTACCCTGGGAGGACTGTGCTGGTCACACTACCTTAACCGTGCTGGTGACACTACCTTAACCAACGCATACTTTTTAGAATACAGCACAAATAGCCATGGGAAAAAGGGAACAATTCCATCCATTGCCCACTGTATCTTCCCCCCCCTATGATCAGACGTTGCAAATAACCTAACAAGGCTCAGAAACATGGAGTGAAAAGCAAATTGAATCTTTGATATAACTATAGACGTGACTGAAGGCAGCAGAACTATTCCGAAAAGGACCTAAGGTCTGCCTATTCCAGTAGAAGCATTTTCTAAATGTGGATGATAGATCATTATGTATTATGGTGTCTCAAAGGTAATAATAGCAATAAGAAATAATTTACAACTAGTGCCCCGTTTATAGCCTCATAATAGTATGACTTAAATGCTGCACAGACCTTGGACTAGCTCTCAACAAAGAGTGAAAAGTTTTATTCTTTATGAACCTTGCATGATGGCTATTTTATCTGAAGAAGAAAGCTGTTTAAAGTCTGAGAGCAGCACGTTTTCCCTTGGTGTCTCTCTTGCCATATGACTAATGCGCCCTTTTGATTTCTATTGTATGAAAATCCACTGGGAGGTTTAGGGTAGTTTTATTGCAGAAACCTATCAGATCTTATTGGCCTTCTAGGCTGATTAGTGGTAGGTTGTCTCACAGCTCTCCTTTGCTCTCTGTCATTGTACCTCTCCTTGAGCTGCTCCAGGGAGGTTTGCAATGCTAAATCTTGTTTTGCAGGAATGCTTAGGATGGTTTCTACAGCCTATTTCTGTGTCACAAAGAATTGCATAAGGTGTCCTTAAAAGCAAGAGAACTGGTTGCAGTGGATCTCTCTTTTCAGTGCATAAGCTGTATTGTTTTCTTTCAAATACAAATGTGCCATTAAATACAGAGTCAAAAGCAGCTGGATATTACAAGCCTTCCATGGAAACCAATGTTCATATTTTTGGATGTCTTCCAGCCACTTTCTCATGCTAGACTGGTAGAAATCAAGCTTGAAACTGGTGATGTCTGCCAGGATCAATGCAGGATTTTTCTCTTATATGGCTAGAATAACATCTCTAAACCAGTTGAAGGAATATGTGTGAAAGACACAGATTTAAGTGATGAGTGCCTGTCCCATCCTTAGCTTCAGAGTGGCACACTGGTAGCAAATAAAACCCAGAGAAACCCCCATCCTTCCACTTGCTAACCAGACAATAGTGTAATATTTTATATTGCAATGATACCGTGTGGGATTCAATTTTTTCTACTGTTGCATGTCTTGAGAGAAATGGGGTAAAGCCAAGAGCACTAATACAGAGGTGCATAGCTGGAGAGGGACTTGTATGCGCTACCTCATGGTAGCCCACCACAATGTGAATTCCTGTAAGCTTTGGAGAAGTCTGGAACTGCAACAAAAATTTGTTGCTAATCCATAGTGTCACCAAAAATAATTCTTCATTCCTCCAAATTCAAAGGACAGTTAGAAGCATAATCAGGAATGGAACTCCTACAGTTAGAAGTTTTAATGTAAATGATCTGTTCTGGTCATTTGTTTTATTAGCTGGATGAAAATCTTTAAGATTAATAATTCATTTGCTGAAAATATAAAGGATGCCTAGCACTCTATGAAAGCAGCTTAAATTTGGCAGAGTTTTTACTGTGAAAAAAAAAGAAGAGGATAAGGGAACTCAAAATATTTAACTTCTTTTAAAGTGCAGAATTTCTGTTTTCTTGTTTTGAAACAGTGTTTTGAGACTACATTTAGCTACATTAATTTTAGAAAAAAAGATCTACGCAAAGAATATTTCATTCCAGATCAGGCCAATTTTTCATATTAACTATTTTTAAGTGTTCACAGACCAATAGAAATTACATAATTTTTTCTACGTATCTCTAATAATTATGATCTGGTTTTCTGCAAATGCATTGTCATGTTGGACAGTCAATTCTCACAGCATGCATTTCTTTCTTATAATCCCTTGTTCAACTCATAAAGAGAACATAAACAACCAGCCCAAGCAGTAATGTTCAGCAACACCTGAAATGTCTTCCAGTATCCCATAGTAATTTAAAAGTAATAACAAGGAGAATGTCACTGCATCTTAAAAAAAGTTATTGCTACTCTCGATGTGCAGCAGTCTATGATTCATTGGCTGGCACAGAGAAAATCTTTTGCTGAAATACTAAGCAGGTTATAAAACATCATTTGTGTTTTACTTTCGCAGTGGTTTTAATCTGTCATTATAAAACCATCCAATTAGGACAACAAAAAGGAAGGCTATATTTTTTAAGTGCTGTTTCTGCCCAAATTAACTGCTTCATTTTGACATAGCACATTTTTGCCTTATATTTTTTCCAAACAGTTACATTTGATTTTCATGTCAAAGAATTGCACAAGGTATTTTATTTTTGTTTTAAATGGGAGCTATTGGAAATCTGCCCTGATTAACTTGAAAACTCGTGCTAGTATAGCACAGAGTTTTTGAGCAAAACCAGCACTTTAACCTACATATGCTACATCAGAAGACCACAATCAGAATGTGGTAGGTTTGTTCTCACTGCAATTCCATGCACTTTAAATTCAGGCTTTTTATGAACTCGCGTTAGACCATTACTTATCTTCTCAGATTTTATGAATAGCACAAACAGGGAAGTCTTGATCTTTGAGGCAAACGTCTACTTTTACAGTGAAGTGCTATTTACTCGTGTGCTTACAGTAGGCAGAACCTTGCTTTATAATGGCAAAAATAGCAACAGATCTCCAAATCTGTGTGCAGCTTCTGCTTTGAATTATACATTCCCTCACTAAGTGGTTAAAGGCTTTTTTTCATCCCATTGTGAAGGTGAGCACGGCCCCACAGAACCATACCTTTTCACTCAGGAATTGCTTCATGCATTTCTGAGATGGTAACATGTCATGGTGCAATATTTGTTCCTTTGTTCTAAATTATACAAAAACATTATTTCAGACATATACCCATATGTCTTCCTATCTCATGCTTTTACCACCTCTGTCAAGAAAAGGGATTTTTACGTATAGTGCTTCAGGACTAGTTACGAATAAACCAAGATCTGGCTCCAAGATTCCTTGGAGATGGAAGTATTTCTTGAGGCACCGACAAAGCACATCCATATCTAAAATACATAGCATGTCTGATGAGGTAACGTGTTGTGTTTTTGTTGTAGCCACATAGTTTTGGCAGGCTCCTACTCCTCACATTGCAACAATCAAGTTTTTTTCCAGTCCTCTCATCGCTTGCTCTCCTTCCTATCTCAAGTCTCTTAACACTCAGAAAATAGAGGAAAAAACAAAATAAGATTAGAAAATAAGGTCCAGAATGAGAAGCACGTGTTCTTTTCACGAGAGAAGCAGCAGAGAGTCTATCTAGGCTAAGCTAGCAGCCAAGGTACACCATAGCAACAAAATATGCAAAGACCAAATTATTCTAAAATGGCACAGCACGTCCTCGTACACACCCCTGGATTTACTGTATAAACATGTAACACGTTTTCCACCATCTTTTCTTCCTGACATTACATTTTGTTCTTTTGCTCTTTCAAGTTTATAACTGTCCTAACCACCTGGTACATGGAATGAAATTGTTTTCCCAGGGCGAACACAGCTTAATTAGCCTCTAACATAGTATTTATCCTGCTTATTTCCTTGCCAGTTAGAGAAGTAAATCATCTGACAAAAAGGTCCCAAATGTGTTTCAGTTTAAATTCACATTTGCCTCTTTCTTGCACACACTCCAGGTTGAGCCTCTCATTTGCACAAAGCTCTTCTGCTGTCAGTCTTATCCACAGCAAAAGCAATGGTAAACTGGAGATTTATTGAAAGTTGTTTGTGATGGAGAAATTACATGCACACATTTCTTTGTTCTCCAGTTCTTTCTTTATTCCTCACTGCAGACTTTGGACCCATCTCATAACAGTGCTTACGCTTCACAGTTAGAATTTTTTTGGCCACCTGGTCCACAAGGGCTTTTTCAGTTAACAGAGCAATGCTGTAGACCTCAGGAAGTTATGGACAAGCCTATATTTAAAGGATTCATGCTTGATGACAAATGAATTAAAATCAAACCAGCAGCAACATTCTTTGTGCCTTCACATAATTTCTGGCACTCTATTAATACAAAAAAAATGCCTTAGAGAAGAAAATGTAAGTGTCAATGCTGAGTCCCCTGGGGTTCAGGAACAGAAGGCTGTATTCTATTCACTAGTATCACTGGATTTTTTTCAAGGAATGATTTTGCAGTGCCTCTGGACCAAGGTGTTGATCTCCTGTCAGGATATTACACTGATAATATGATAGAAGCTATCCTTTTTCCTTGCTCTGAAACTCTTCCAGCTATTTTTGTATATTAACTTTCTATATGATTTTCATTACTATTTGGAAACTAAAACTACCTGAAGAGTTTATAGTGTCACTGAAGAAGCCTTATGGAAATATGTATGCTACAGTCCACTGCCCTCTCTAAAAAGGGTTAGAATAAAATACACATAAAAGGCGTGAGGCAGTGGAATAATTTCAAAACACTTCTCATAGCCAAAAGCAATTTAAAATGCTTATAGCACCTTTATATTCTTGCTGTAAGTGCTCCAATTTAGGTATCAGTCATGCTGAATGCTCACAGCACAGTTCAGGACAAACTGAACTTATTTATCACAAAGCAATATAAAAAGATAGGTCAGAAATGCCAGCTGGGGAAGAATAACACCCTAGAACATAAAAAAAATCAGTTTTGGTTGAATAAAAAGCATAATCAGAAGTTCTTGAGGTCAGCTATGGCTATAGAGCTGAGAAGAGAGAAAGAAAAGTGAGACACTCTTGCCATGAAAATAAACAGAAAGAAATGAAGCTATAAAATCAAAGAAATAGCTGGATATTTCATTCAAGTTGGTAACGTTCTCTTTCCAGAATGATTTCTCATGTGCAGGTGTCTGCATACGCATATTTACTTTTTTTCCATATGGCAGCACAGCACTGGCGAAACTTTTTGAAGGAGGTTACTACATTTTTCTGGATTGCTAAGGAGAAAGGTGTGTGTCACACCTCCTCCAAGTCACCTTTCTTCTGCATCCAGCAGGGCCCAAGTCAGTGCAGCAGCTAGGCTATATACCAAACCAGGCAGGAAAAGGAGGGGACACCAAGCTGCCACATCCAAGTCTTTAACCCAGTTACCCTCCATGCCCACTTCCCACCCTCTGCATCAATCTGAAGTGCCCTGTTCTTCAATATCCACAGACACTTAATAACATCTAGATACTCTAGATGCTGTCAGTTGTATCCCTTGCTGTCCAAACATACCTTCTCATGCTCCTACAGCTCCATCCAGTCAATTTTACTGAATCTCCATAAATGGCCACCAAGTCCACCCTCCTGGTAGGTCTCTGCTGCCAAAAATGCTCCTGTCCATCAGAACAGCTACCACTGTCCTTCACCAGTCATTAATTTACTTATTCCCTCAGGCAAATAACAAATTGGTTTAAAACATAGATTTATTTCCTTGTCTGTAATTTAGCAAAGAGGCAGTTACATTTGTGGCCAGCAGCAAAAGCTAGCTGATGCTGGTTGACCCCCAGAACAGTATCTTGACAAACACAATCTGCATTCTGTTTGTAGGCAGTATACTGACCCTCAAGCAATATTATCAAGTTAAAACCTCAAATCATAAAATAAGTAATCTATTAAGACAGTTACAACAGAATTATATACACTTTAACTAACTGCAGCAATGAAACACAGCACTGATGACTTACTCTCACTCACACTGACTTGAGCATGAAGATAACAATTTATCTTCCACCTCTGATTTCAATGATGACCATGAGTGTGTAGAGTTCTGGCAGAGGAAATTTTTTTCCCCTGAGGAAAGTTTGTTGTATCAGCAACAACCTCCTACAAGGGGAAAAAAAAAACACAGAAATCAAAGATGTCATTTGGTCCAGAGGTTTTTCTGAACTGACCCTTTAAATAGAGTCTATCTACTGTGTTAAGCAACACCTCATGTATTTTTCCTCATCTCCTAAAAATTTACTTCAGACATTACTTAGGAAAACATTTTTAGAACATAAGTAGGAAGGAGTAATAAAACCAACAAGAAAAAACAGCTTCAGAAGGAATGTGTTCCTTCTGGCCTTACCTCCTCAACAGTCAAATCAGTCTTGCTAGAAAGCTGTGACACAGGGCTCACACATCACCTAGATCTCAAACAAGGGAGTCCTATTTTAGGGGCTCACATCAGACCTTCTGTTGGTACTACGTCGAATTTCACTCCCACCAGAAACACTACATTCACAATCTGTGCACCAGACATGCTTCACCTTTGCACTGAGCCTTCATAACATTTTCAAACTTTACTGAAAAATAATGGAAGTGCCACACGTCAATCTGGGGTTTATTTCTGTATGGTGCAATTCATTTCTGCGACTGTTTGGTTACCTAAGAAACAGTCACTGGGTAAAATTTGACTGATTATGTTGTCAGGTTGATTGTCAGTACTGTAGGTAGAGTTTCATGGGGTATATGTTCATGTGGGATGCAAAAAAAAAAAAACTTAAATACTTGACAATGTTATTGTTAGTAATGTTATGGAAAAAAGTGTACAAAAACTGTGAGAAATTACACTTTTAAGAAGTTTATTAGGAGCCAAATTACATTTTGAGGTTAATTTAGCCAAAGAAAGAAAAAGAGAATAATCCTTCAAGCAGAGAAGAAGAGCATTTTTAGAAAAGCAAGGTGTGTTGAAAGGTTAGTAACACAACTTCATAAACTCTGCAAGATTTTAATAAGGACTGAACTTATTTTCAAATAACAGCAGTGCTCAATGCATTCATTTGTCATTGCTTTACACAAAATATGGAAGCACAACCACCTTGTTTTGTGATTTTCCAGTGTCTCTACATGCCTGATTATTTGGGCACCGGGAATACGCACAATTTCGCTTGTAACCCACATTATTTAGATTGAAAGAACCTGCTAAACAAAATACCAAATAGCTGCTTGAGAGATGGAACACCAACTTACAGTTAATCATGTGCAGTAGGGATTTTCTATGACCACTGCCCTATCTCTCATGTAAAGAAAGCAGCAGCTACATCAAATAGAGCTAATTCTGCAATTATGGTAGTGAGGAATATAGAAAGAGGAAGGAAAGAAAGAATATCACTTTAATTATCACAGACCTAATAAAACAGAATTTTATCAGGGTTCTGATAATATTGCAGAGCTTCATTTGTACTGAGAAACATATTTTCTTACAGGTTTTTAAGTAAGCTGTGGTAAAAGTCTGCATCAGATAACAGATTTTTGTGTGCAAACTAATTGCATTTTCCCTTATTATAACCTCCCCAGGATTTTTTACAGATGATGTTGTTGTTTCACTCCCGTTATTACAGTTCTAACTACAATGAGGGATTTGCTGAGCAAAGTTATGACATATTACCCCTTTCTTTCCTTCACATTTTGCAAGACTGCTCATGCTGCATCTGCGCCATCAGAAAGTATGCTCACAGCAACACACACTTCTGTGATAAATAACATTTATAAAATATGGGTGAGGGGAGAAGAGAGATTGTTTTCAAGTATTTCAGCATCAGTTCTCCTACCATAGGTGCAGAATGTTTCAACCAAGGACAGAGCTGCACACAGTGGAAACAGAAATCTCTGGGGAGCAAGTAGTCACAGTGGTGAAGAAAAATCGGTCCTGCTTGCTAGTCCTAGGCATGGCATGCTTGTTCCTGAAGTGCTCTCCTGGCTGGACAGAAGCCAGAGGTTTCTGGGTGCAAGTCCCTACAAGGTCAGTTATTTTTTCTCTCATTAAAAAATAATGTCAGAACCACTGTAGCATGGTGGCTCGACAGCCTAATGTGTCCTGGTTAGTGCTCTGGCCTTCTGCTCTCAAATACCAGTTGGGGATCAAAACGCACAGCAAAAAGTCAATGAATTTCCAGGTCTGTTGCACTGGAACAGAGAGGGGTCTTTGGTTTTTGATATTATGAAGACATTTTGCTTTTGGGAAGGTAAACAGACCATATGTTTGGAGAGATGACTGACTTCTGCAGGGATTTGGAAAAGCACAGATCTATTCTGTTGATTATTTCTATAATGAGGATAGAGTGAATGAAAACATTACCAAAAATACAATGTACTAGAAGACTGTTCTAAATGAGAGTGTAACTATGTGGTACAGCATTTACTGCTGGACATTATATTTTAATGGACAGACTACCTGAAAAGTAAGAATCCTATTTTTCAAAATATGTTAATGTTTCAGCATTTTTCTCTTCTACTCTGCAATAATGAAGAGATTTTTTCAGACTTGTTTTTAATTGTATTTGTCTCAGCAAAGATGTAGCTTGGGAAAGAAGAGTTAAAAAAAAACCCCAAACCCTTCTTTCTGTACAGTGAGCCCAGTGACTTGTGTGATCACCTGCAAGGTAGGAGACACAATCATAAGCTCGCCCTGTATACAGCAGGGAACTAAACCTAGTTTCACACATGTATCTTGCTTCAGAGTTCAGGGCTACAGAGTCAACCTTTCCTTGGCCCAACCAACATTTAATAATTTTCATTAAGCAGAACAGAAATTTTGCAAGACTGAGTCTAGGTCTGGTAAACAATAGGGTTTAAATCTGGTTTGTGGTTTGACTAATAATGAAACAAAGTTGCTCAGTACAAACCAAATGCACACATAAGAAAAGCACTGGGACAAAGAGAAATCTCGGGAGCTGAAACCCAGCTTTTTGGCTGATGAAGCCTGGGAGAAGAAAGAGGGATCACAGGTTGTATTTTGGCATCCTCTTCTATCATAAGGCATCCAGAAGACATCTGTGCTTATACGAAAGGGCAATCTTCTGCCTGTAAGAAGAGACCAGCTGCTCCAGGGCTGCCATGGCAGGGCAGCACCTGGGCAGGAGGGGGTGTTGGTTACAGGGCTCTGGAGGGGATCAACAGTTACGAGAAAATTGCCATAAATGAGAGAGGCATTACAGTGTACTAAGCTATTTGCTTATATGATTGTCGCAATGAAATCCTGCATTTCTCCAAGCCTTCATACCTAAGCACTGCATTGCCACTTGGATTTTGCTTTCTAAGCCACAACCTTTAGCCATTTATTTTATCTCGTAACAAAATTTGTTTTAAAGAAGCCTAGAAAATGTTCTACTATTAGGGAACAACATTCAGGGATTCACGCATTAAAGGCATAAATACGGTCTTAATGAGAGGAATATTGATGCCATAGGCCAATACAGCAAGTCTCTGCTGTACGATGGGGACTGGGTCAGACTGGTTCACTTCGGAGCTCACTCTCCTTTGCAGTTGAGATCATTTGAGGTGCAGCGTAAAGGGATAAAAAGAAGTTGAAGAGAGTAAGAGTCCCATTCTGAACAGAAGAAACATTTAATACTGTTTGCACAGAAGAAACAAAGTGCACAGTATATGTATGTATTTCATCACAGCTGCAAGACAGGCAATGACCTTGGTTCATATTGACTGCAAATTATATTTATAACAAATAAAAACAAAAATTTCACAGTGCTCTTTTAACACAACTAGTGCATCAGTACCTTATGCAAAAGTAACTTAGGAGATACAATTACTTCAAAAGACAGCAAGGCTGCATCTTTAGATGCTTCATTTCTGTTGTTTGCTTTCCCCCCCCCCCGCCATGTTACATGAAGGTACGTTCTTGTGTTGAGTCTCCAGATGGGTGTCTGCCAACTATTTGGTGCATCTCTAGAAGAGGACCTTGCAGCCTCTCCAAAAAAAGATTCTCTACAATGCTGGAGACAGCTCCATTTTCTACTGTTCTTTTATTTCTACAGCTGATGATTAAATAAGCCACCATGCAGTTGCCTTATGGCAGTCAGTACAAAATTAAATATTTCCCCATGCAGAGTTCATTAGACATCAGAGTTTCCTAGTTAACTCGTTAGGTCTCTATGAATTCCTAGGGAATATTATAAAATTACAATTTTGGTCTATTCTCCTCCAACCTATTATGGAATACATTTAATTTTCTCATATCTAAAGCATAGTGAATGAAACTATTAGAGGAGAAAACACATCTGGATCTCATTTACATTGCTTTTCATGCAGATCAACATAACAGGATGAATTCAGTTCTTCAATATTCTTCATTCAGGGAAGAAAAAAATCAAAATGAAAGAACTACTAGATTGCCCCTCCTACTACATAGCACTAATGATATTTTTTTTTCACCTCATGCTGTGCTGCTTTTAAGGCAAGAGTCCTATCTCAAATTACACAGCAACTCCTGGAGAAGGGAAGGTGCATCTGGAGGAATGAAAAAGCTGCCAACTCCAATTCACGCCTTAAAGCCCCAGACATGCCTCTTCAACACTGGCTATGTTCAGCTGAATGAATTTAGCCTTGAAACTGCTTTCCACATGAGAGTGATATCTTCACATACACACTGTAAAAAGGTCCTGGTTTAGACATGGCAAGTTGATTCATGGGGCTAACATCAAGACCAGGCAAATAAGATATGCATTACCCTTCTGAACTCTAATGAACACTGTCAAGTCCAGAAAAAAAAAAAAGTGTTTCATGCATGGCAGAACATTCAATTTTTAGGTTATCTCACATTTAGCAACAACCCCCAGCCCATTTAACAGATGTAGGGGCGGGAGAGTGGGCTGAAGGAAAGCCCACGGAGCTCTAATAAGATCCCCATCATGTTCCAGGTTTCTATGGGGAAGGAGTAGCCGCAGAGAAAAGGGCAGGACTCATATCAATGATCAGGTTGCAAGGGAAGAACAAAGAGGACACGTTCTTTTTTTTTTTTTTTCTGAGAAGTTAACTATCCCCAATAAGTCTGGCACATTTAACACAACCTGGTTTATTGGTTCCTATCCACCNGAAAAAAAAAGGGCAAAAGAAAAAGGAGATAAATTTGGACAAAACTGATGTTAGAAAAAAATACTGTGCAAACGTAATCTAGAAACTGTCAGGGCAATAAAACGCTCACCACCAAATTTGATAGGATGGGGAAAGGCTGCACTCTGCTTTCATGGATATAAGATTTCAAAGAAAATTTAGCTGAGACTATCATGCAACCTGCCTTCACACTGACATTTCAGAGATCTGAACAGCTTCATAATACACTTTGTGCAAAGTACTAAGCCTCCACAAATATGTCTGAAATTATTTTTGACACAAAAAATGAAGTTGTTAATTTTCCATACTGTCAGTACTATCATTACTTGTTCATTCAGAAATATAGTCCTGAAGTATGGGAGATGCTGGCAGCCTTGTTTGCAGACCAAACTTGCCAGCAGTTGTGCAGCCACTTGTCTCTCCTGATCAGATAACTGCTCTACCATCAATGATGCACTTTAATCTCTGATCAGTACCCACTTCCCAATACCACCCAGCATGTTTTCATAAATACGGATATATTTACTGAAGTCAAAATACTTAAAAGCAAGAGAGGTAGTCTTAAAACTGATCACTAACGTTGAACTGAGGTAAGTGGCTTCTCTCACAACTGTCCACCAACAGTCTGACTAAATCTTGAGTGTTGATCTGGACGTTAATACACATTATTGCGAATATTCATATATTCAATTGATGCTACACATTCACAGAAGCACATCTATATGTATAAAATGTGTATGTATCTATGGTTTTGTATGTGTATCTGGCACACTTGCTCCTTCAGATCTGTGTGTGTCTAGTCTGGTAACAAACACATAAGCAAAAGCCAAATTCCTTCAAAAAAATTAAATAAAGCAACTCTTTACGTATTCCAGAGCAGTGGATAACAGAATAAATGATTAAGATATACTGAGCTCTCGGGAATCTGATTTAGATTAATTCAGACAATACAGTTGCTTAGTGTTTTGTTTAACTTCAGCAGTCCTCATTACAAATAAAAATAACTTACCACATGCTATATAAACTAGCCTGCATCCCAGATAGAAAGCATTAGGTAGTCATGCATCTTCTGTCTTTTTTAGTGAGTTCTCAGTAATACTAATCACCACAGTTTGCAGCAGCATAAAACATGCAACTACACAGTGCAAGGCTATTCAATGGAGGAGCATTTCTGCCTATTAGCGTTATGCTTTGGTTTGCCAACTGGTACTGCCCTGTTTACACTGTAAGTGCCATTGACCAAAGAAAATATGAGTACAGTTGACCTTGTACCATGACAAAGTGAAACCTGAAAAAAAAAAAATCACAAAGTCATTTGTTTCAAATATAAAGTGCCAAATACTTTCTGACCCTCATGTGGATGCATGAGACACATGAAAAATGGGGTGTGAATTCCTATTTTTCCCCACTTGCTTTTCCACAGGTCACAAAGGGCTCATACTAGAGTTCTGTGCCCTACAAAATCATGTCAAGCGCTAAGAGGCGTGCACCAGAGACACTTTATAAGTCATAACAAGCCTGTGGGGGTCCCACACAACTGTGGATGCATTTCTTGTAACCTTGTGAAACCAACCCACTAACTGTTCACTGATACAGAAAAATATTTTACACAGTGTTCTTGTAGGAAAGAGTAACAGGACCATGACACACAAATGCAGGTTTTCCGCATGCAGATGCAGTAGCCAGATTTCTCAGTGCATGGAGGGTCCTGCCTCCCCAAACCAGATTTCAGAATCCACTCAAGCATCTCTGAAGGTAACCGAAAGTACTCAGTGTTAATACAGCTCTGCTATTCCTCCTAAAATCATCTGTTTTGCACACACCTAAGTTACTGACAAGAAAATATGCACTATTTTGTCTTCAGCATCTGATCTTGATATAATTATAACAATCTCAATTAGAAGATTTTGATGGCTCTGTTATGGAATGATCTCTTTGTAGCATCCCTCAAATTTATGCACTTCATCATTTCTGACTCTTCTATGCCTTTTGTTCTTCTTTTGTTATGAAGAGAACAATAACAGCGGAATATACTGACACAATTTAGAACAGCTTATTCTCATTAACTTCTCTAACAAAGAGAACAGAGACCGAGCAGTATCCACAACAGTTCTGTCAAACATTGATTTATGTTGCAGTATTGCAGCTCAAGAAAACAGTGAATTTGAGATTGTTTGCACAAAAGTAAATATAAAACAATTGGCTGGACAAAACGCACTCATTTTCCATCTTGTACGGCAAGTCTAAAAACATTTAATGTCTTACTACCACATGTTGTGTCCCTCTAAACTCTGCCTCTTCCTCTTTGGCGATAATTTGTCACAGGGACACCTCTGTTCAGTGATTGTGTGCTTTGTGTAATGGCACCAACAGTATGGCCAGCACAGGGTGGGTGGCTTGGTTTAGGAAGGACACATGGCCACAAGAAACCAGCTTGCTTTTACAGGTGTCTGTTGGCCATAAAGCAATTCATGGGGCAAAATTACATCTTGGACTTGGCCTGCATTTACAGATGTTACGTGGTGGGAACCCAAAAGGTTCCCAGGTGTTGAACATTTCAAATGTTCTCAGCTAAACAAAGCCATTAATTCTCAAAGATTTGTTTCCAGCTTTCCTTGCATTTCTCCATAAACAACTGTTGGCAGGTCTCTCAAATCCGCACTGAATTGCTTTGCTAATCTGCATATGCAAACAGAAGCAATTCAAAGTTAAGTGTCAATTTCCATAAACATTACAATATCCGGCTTGATAATATACACGTGCATGTGAAACACTAAGCCTAATTAGACCTCAAGAGTATAAGTAACTTTTATTGTTCTTCCATTTTGAACCTAAGCTTTCATGCACTTGAACTCCAAAAACAAGGGTTTACTGGTTGCATTGTGAGATACATTCTGTGTCTGATCCTTTAACATTACATTAACTACAGGATACATAATATGTGTGCACTTATTAGCTATCACTACAGACATTACGATTCTTACCTCAAAGTTTAGATCAGTTTCAATTCTAGAGGATGAAAGATATGATAATTTACCAATATTTAATGTTTTTATCTCTTTTATTTCTATTTCTATTTACACATTTAAGTGAATGTTTGGAGAGAATGACTACATAACCCATAGCAGAAAATTAATATTCTGGTCATACATGAAGAAATAGTCTTGAAATTCAATCTAAAAAAATGTACACATACGATCAGATCCTGTATTAAAAAATTATACTTGATGATGTAAATTCTTCAGGGCAGGACTACCTCTTTGTTTTGCAAAATAACTTGTGCAATGGGATTTTGACAACTGAGAGAGACCTTTAGGTTTCACTCCTTTTGACAGAACAATTGCTAATCACAACCAAACAAGAAAACCTTAACTATTGCACATACAAATAGAAGTGTTAAATAAATTAATCAACACTTAAATTTCTAAAATATTTACTATACCAATGGACAATTTTATTTTCTTAAAGCAGCTTTCTAATTACGTTTGAAGAAGCAAAGAAAGCTCAGCTTTTATAATGATGAGAGATTTGAAGATAAATTTTGGAAGCATTGTGGGTATAAAGGAGAGCAGGTATAGATCTAAAATACAGGCTAGGGTTAGAGACACCATGGGAGAGATCTGCTTTAAGACCAAGGTGGTGAAGACATGCATGGAATGGAAACTCACTGAGAGAAGCAAACATATAGGAAGGCAGAGAAGAAAAAATATATTGTACATAAGTGTTTCTGGAAAATCAAAACGACCATAGCGGTATTTGTGACAGAACTGCAAGCATGTGCATTCAAAAGAATTATTATTATTATTATTTTGAAGAAAGATAAAGAGAATATCACTTTCTGTCTGTGCCATTTCTCCCATGGAACATATCACAGATATATTTGCAAAAATCCCAGTTTTTTTTCTTTTAATTGGGACCCAGCAGGAACTGAGGCTAAGGTACTTCTTTAATCACCTTTTTGCAAGATCCTTGTGTTGCATTATGCTGCTCAACCCATGCACAGAGCTCTAACGCATCCATGTTTCACAGTAAATCAGAGTTCAGCTCACCTGACAGAAGGGAACTATGACAAGGTTTAAAAATAGCAGCACAGCTAAACTGCAATTTTCTTCTCTAACCAGCATGTCCTAATCTCTCAGCTTTGATCTCCTCTTCATCTGGGAAACTTGACACTAAACACCGCAGGCAAATTTGTTTCACCTAGCTGCAAGCATTTCCTTTGAGACAAAGCATGAATGAGAGTGGGGGTTTATCTTTCTCCCACGCCAATGTCACACAGCAGAGGGGAAACCCACTCCACAACCTGGGGACTTGGAAAAGGTATTTCCCAGCGGAGCTGACACAAAAAGCAACTGAAACATTTCCAGTTCCAGCTAATTTATAGTCATGAATACCTTTCATCTGTACCTTCAGCTGGCTCGTAGCTTCACTGTGGGAGAGTCTGGCCATCCGCCCCCTGGAAGGGCTATGGCCAAGGCACCCCTCTGGCAACGGGGTGCAGCTCCTACCATCTCTTTTGGGATATTTCACTTTCAACACAGCAGCTTTATAAACAGACCAGGATTGATAAATTAATAACAACAACAACCACCACAAACCATACCCTTAAAATCACTGATATTCTAGGCAATCATCACAGCTATGTTACTGATGTATTGGGTGTGCCTCACCTTCAAGGAAACACCAGCAGAAAAATAAAAAGCAGCTCCTCAAAGAGATAAATAAATACAACTCAAATGAAACACTAGGCACTACACATAGGTCTACCTTTCAGATGTAGAAACTTACTCAATATGCAAGCACCAAAATAGCAGTGGCCTGAATGTTCCCAGGCCTTGAAAACTGCATGTTTTTTTTTCTTTCCACAGGACTCAGTTTCCTTCCTTTTCTGCAAATTGGGAATGATAAGTTCTCAGAAGTCATGCTGCACCTGGACATTATCAGAATGTTCTCCAAAATCCATGACAGTTTTAGAATCACCTCCTCAGAGAACAAGCTAAGTGTCTATTCATAAAGTATGAAATTTGGCTAGTCCCCAGTGCAATCTCTACAATTTGAGACAGAGACAAATATTTGACTATCTAAAGGCTAATTAAGGACTATTGTGCTAATTAGTGTTATAATGGATTTTTTTAAACACTTACAGAAATAATTAGACCAGGTATCAAGATACAGCAAGCATGAACATGACTTATACATTGAGGACAAGATCCAAATCAGCACTTTCTTGCAGTTACCTGACACTTATTAATAATTGAAATTGTTGATGCACCCTTGGAATGACCGCTGTCAATGGCTTTACTTTTCTGGAAGTTAGTTTTGAGTCACCTGTGAAAGTGGGGCAGCTACCCTTTAGTTTCTAAGTAATGCCATAGTGGTACGTTTTGAATCCACAATATACTGTATTTCAGGCAAGTATCGGAGAGCTAACCTATAGAAGTACTCTGATATATCAAAACTAAAATAATATAATAGCAAAAAGATACTACAAATAAACTGCTGTTGGACAGTGGTTTCCAAATGACGGAATCACATTACCTGCAAAATGAAAAGCCTTAATATTTGAGATTAAGGAGAATATAAGATTTATGAGAGGATTTTCAGAGTGACAGCATCTTTTAGTTCAGAAAGCTGGGGGTTGCCTCCTTCTGGTATCCCTCTCCCACCACTTTGTGTTACAGTCTGAAACCTCTGTACCCTCCTGGCCATGCTGAGCTACGTATTGTCTGCTTATGCCCAGATTATGAAGAGTTCTAAATCAAAACTGTCCCTTCATTATTTTTCACTCAAATCATCTGCACAATTACATTAATAATTCTTTGATATTTCCAGGTCACTGAGCGAAATTATAAAAATTAATTCTTGAAACCACATTATAGGGACCTTGCTGGAAATATCCTCTCTTATCTAATGAACACTAATTAATTAATCAGTTTTTACTTCTTTTAGTGATTGGGGGGTCATTTTGCCTGTTCTGACTTTTTCAAGTTTAATAATACTCAAACTGAAGCTAAGTGGCATTTTAGAAATACAGCAATTCAACTCAATGCACGATTTTTAATTATTAATCCGACTCGAAGTATATTATTGCAGGAGAAAGAATGAGAAGGTATTTTGTTTGCTTGAACATCCAACGAAAAATGTTTTATTCATATGTTCCTAGCTCCATATTTGCAATTTCACCCTTTCCCTCAATGAGCAATGCAAGACTGACAACCCTAAAATTTCCTGGGTCATTCTGCATACAGAATACCAAAAAATTGTCATTGCTGATGCCTCCAGATTTACTAAGGCCGGGAGAGATCCTAATTCAGGTCTTCTGAAACTCTTCAATTTATTTCAATCAAAACTACTGTGCTTAACACTCCCAATGTGCAAGTTTGTTTAGCATCTTCTTGAAGTACTGCAGGAATTATAAATATGTGATATTCATAGAAGTACTTTGAAGATGCAAAATAGAAATAATTATAGAAAAATGACAATTGTTATGCTCATCGTGGGTAAAATCCATTGTCAAGAATTTTTAAAAAAATAAATTTCAGGCTTTTATTACACTAGCTGTGACAGCCATAGATTTCTTCCTGTACCATTTGGTTTCCCCAAACAATTTATTATAATCATCCACTTCTGCTTTACATTCCCTCTTTTTACCTTATGTGCTATTTTAAAATAGATATAATAAACAAACCCAAATTGAAATGTTGTTCCTTAAAATTATTAAACCTTTCCCTATGTCTGTTTTACATATATATGTGTGTGTGTGTGTGTGTGTGTGTGTGGAGATACAGATTTATCATACCCATCCACCCAAACCCTGCATACTGTGAAATATATTTTTGTATTTTTCTTAAGCTTATAGGGTTCCCTACTGCTAAACTTGGTTTGTTAGACGTTCATGAGCCTTGTTGACTCGGCTTCAACAGGGTTTTTAAAGTAGCATGGAATTTAGAACCAGAACTATGAAACAGCTTCAAAAGATGATGGGAAAAAAATGTGGGTTTTTTAGATACCACTAAATCTCATGCTTTAAAATTAAATTAGAATACAAATTCACAGCTTTCAGCTTCCAATACACTTAGATGTAGTTTCAAATATTAAGCTCAATTATGAGTAATTTGAGGCTCTTGTTATTAGTTTGAAAGCTTTCTTTGTCTTTCATAACCTGTGGTGACAAGACAGAAAAAAGCAATTTTTTATGAGCAAGTAGCAGACACTTTTTCTGCTCTAATTAAAAGTCATAATTACATTTTTGATTAACCCAGAATGAACAATAAAACAGATTACTTATCAGCTTGATGCATTTTGTGGAACAATACCAAAGCTTAGAAAATTTTAAATTCTCTGACATTCCTAGCGTAACTAGATAAAGCAAAAACATAAATGCAATTTATGTTTAACACTCTACATAGATTTATTTCTATTTTGACATCTCATTTGGAAAATGAGCAGAAATACTAATTCAGACAAACTTCTATCACAGTAGATTTTTTTGGTTCATAAGATATGTGTTCTGCCTGCATTATTTTAAATAATTTCAAAAGAAGAAGATTTTCTTTTTTAAGTCAGCTATTGAGTTTTTGAATGTCAAAAATTAAATATCTCAGAAGGGTGATCTGGTCTTTTTAAAGAGGGCCAATACCCAACACTTTTTTTTTCTTTTCATTGATGATGTTGCAAAAAGAGTAAATCAATGAACTGACATGATTTAGGTTATGCAGGACATAGGTTAGCAAGGCAGACTCCACCTCAATGCATTGTTGAACTGTAATATAAAGTAATTCACAGGGTGCTGCTTCCTCCCCAAAACACAGGTGCCCTGATACCTCTCATCTCTGCAAATCCTTCCACGAAGAAGAACTAGAGTATCTGGAGGACCTGAACACCTAAGTGACACTATTTTTCTCCAAAAATAATGGTTGCCAATCACTTCCGAACACACACGGTTCCTATCACAACAAAGAATAAAGTTCAGAATCTTCAAGGAAGGATAGTGCATCTCTTGTATAGCAAATGTTAGAGCAGGTATTCAGGAGTGATGTATAGGGTCAAAACTTCACAGACACGACTGAAAACTGTCCTCAGTTAACACAACTTATAATTTTATTAGCCACAAAAGCTATTTTAGTGTTAAAGGAAATCTGAGAAGGTGGCTAGGGCAGTGCTGGGGGAAACTCCTGCACTATTCCCTAGGTCAGCCACTGCCAGAAAACCTTCACATTCTCTGGTATTCTTAGCATAACCATACACAATGGGCCTCCCTCCAACCCGGCCAGGCAGGCTGGCAGCAAAGTCTTGTGGCTTTTTTTTTTTTTTTAATTGGTTGGAAACAGAAGTGCTGAGGTACTAACAGCCTGACTCCTGTTCTTACCTCCGCCGTCAAGAGTGGTTGCAAAGAATGTTTATCAATATGATGATAGGTGTTTTTTATATATATATATTTATATATAATTATTTGCCGAGGCGGGCACGCCTGCGGTAAAGCAGCATGCTGTGCAGCAGAGGTTTCACAGTCCATCACTCGGACATATCGCCGCACGCATGTGGTTGGATGGTGAAGACGATGAATGAATGTTGGAGAGGGCCATACAAACGCACAGAGAATAAAGCTGAGGAACTTTATTACTTCACACCAACATACACAATCATTTAAGTTCTACAACAAGTGGAAAGCACAACTATTGTAGCAATAAAACAAACAAAGAAATTTATCTCCCAGAAAGCATGATTTTGATGCCTTTGCATTCTCCCAATATAATTAATGACAAAAATATCAAAAGAAAATTGGGTAATCAAGGGCTCCTTACCCACCATTCCCTCAGCTCCCATTTACCTCCTTGTTCAATGTATTCACTTAGGGAAAGTGACAGTAGGTGGACCAAAATGATATCATAAAATGGTTTTCATTTTCTTTGCAGTGTTGCCCCAATTTAGGTTGAAATTGTTATTAACTCTTTAGTTAGGTGCAGTATTTTTTTTTACTTAGAGGTTAAGTTTAATTTTGCTTCTTTTTGGAAATGCTGTTTTATTATAGTATTCTGTTCATTGCTACACACTCAGCTAAATGCAGCTTCTACCTCATCTTATTTAAAAGTGACTTGGAAAGTACCCTAGTTTTATAGACATTCAGAATCAGCTATTTCTCTTAGAAGACTAGAAGTTCCTGGTTGAATTACACTCTGCAATGGCCCCTGATGGTTAAATTAGTTGCTAATTCCTACTTTGCAGCATTTCTCAGGCTCAGTGCATTCCTTAAGTACCCCTCTTCTTTACAGTTCTTCTCTCTCCTCAATTCCTTTAAGTGAACCAGAGTTTGTTCAGGCCATGCTTGGGGTTAAATTAAAAAAAAAAACAACAAACAAACAAACGAACAAAAATGACATAGAAGGTGAGGGAGCAACATATGATATTGAGATATTTAAAATTAAAATTATTATGGAAAGTTCTGGACCACAACAATGAGAAGCTGTGGTAAAAGTGAATATATTCAATATTTTCCATTACATTTAAAAACATTTAATATATTAATAAACTTTGCAAACAGAAGACTATAGTCTTTTTGAAAAATTAATGGGGTAAACAAAAGACAGATTTCAATGCTACTTATGTATGAAGTTGTTGCCAACAATGCTGTCATTCATAGACACAGAAATAATAACTGATTAAAAGCTTAATTAAATATAAAATATTTTCCATTTCTCACTAATTAAATATATTTTCCATTTCTCACTCTGGCTTTGTACATACATCTGCCTTTCTGAATTCGATTTACAACTCGAGACAAGACAAAATCAGTCTGTCATCTTTGCTTTCATCATACCCATTAAACCTTTTTGAAACTTGTGTTAACAGCTGCCTTTCATTTGTCGTCTAGCAGTTCTTGCTCTAGCCCAACAGCACCACCCAAAACAAAACAGTAGATAATAATAGTCTGCTGGACTTCCTGACTTAACTGCTAAACTCAAGGCAGCACTGAACCAGTATATGAGAAAATAAAGTACTGAGAAGACCAGAGTAAAAAATCCAAAGGAGCAAACAAACATGGCTGGGAAGACTGTTCTAACAAAAATGCCTTAAACAGAGACATACTTTTGGGGGGAGCATTGCTGAAAATTTCCATAGGACAGAAGAAAATTGCTTCAGTCCCTTCTTTTTTCAAAGAAAAATGATTTACTACAACAAACAGCACAGTCTCAAGGATCACAGAATCACTGAATGTTTTGAGTTGGAAGGGACCTTAAATATCATTGAGTTCCGACCCCTCTGCCATGGGCAGGGACACCTCCCCCTAGCCCAGGTTGCTCAAAGCCTCATCCAGCCTGGCCTTGAACACCTCCAGGGATGGGGCATCCACCGCTTCTCTGGGCAACCTGTTCCAGTGTCTCATAGTGAAAAATGTCCTCCTTATGTCTAATCTTAGTCTACAGTATTTCAGTTTAAAACCATTAATGATTATATTCATCATCAAAATATTACAAATAACCTTCAAAAACTGCTCATTCTGTCTGAGTGGAACTGAAAATGTAAGAATGATATGTGTTACACCAGGACAAATAAAAAAGTTTCATAGACTTCATGTTTTCCAAGCAAGAATTCTAAATGAGAATCACACACTCTTTTATCACCACTGAATGCTTTCCAGCATGCTGGAAGGCTTCTCATGGGAGATATTTGCCGATATCATAGAAGGCTTTTCTGAAGATTTTGAGCATTCTTATGAGGATTCTAAAGTTCAGCAGTGCTTTAGCAAAGTCAGTCTGTAAATTCCAAGGTTTCTGGGACAAATAAGGGCTTCTGAGGTCTGGAGAGCAGTGAAACTCATGGGAGAAACCAATAAAACTGACAGAATGCCTTATGATCTTTTTATTCTTTGCACAAATGTCTTGCCTTATTTTAGATAAGTCAAAAAGGTAGCTGGAAGTATACAGGCTTAGCATAACTGTAGAAGTACTCACATGTGAATCAAGTGAAGACTAGGAAGGATATAGTGCATGACATAAGTGACACCATAGTTTCTCATATACAGAAACTCTAGTTTTGTAAAAGTTACCAACTCAAAACTTTAATACAAAAAAAAAAAAACAACCCATACCATAAGCTTCTGTCAAATAGACATAGTGAAAGGTATCAAAACTGGTCAGAAAAAAAAAGAAAAAGGGGAAAAAATCTCCCCCCAGCATTCTCTCAACTTCTGGGCTTCCAACAGGATGAGCAGATACAGGAAGTTTGCCCATTTCACTGGACAAATTAAGAACCTTCTTCAAAATGTTCCTCTAAAATAATTCTCACATCTACAAAAAAAAAATGTTCCTTAAGATGTACTGTTTGTTGTTTTTTTTTTTAAACACACAGTTGCAAACAACTAATCTAACAAATCATTGTCTTAGTACTACTTAAGACTTCATTAAAGACCAATGGTCCCTTTACACCGGGCGGGCACGATCACCTGTACAAGCATTTCATATAAAGACACCATTTAAATAAGGAGTTGGATATAGTATCTCCAACAAGAGATAATTTCTTCATCCAATTATTTTAGTGAATATAGAATTCTGGCATTCAGCAAGAAACCACTGACAATACAACACAGACCATAGCATCTCTCTGCTCAATTCCATGAAAAAAAAGGAATATGAAACCAATTCACTAACTGAAGCTTATATAATTCCCCAAACCACAAGTCAGTCTAAAATAAACTCTGTGAACTCAAAACACTGCATTTATCCTCAAAACAGATAACACTGCTACTATGGAGACAAATAACACCAATAAAGTGAAACACATCCTTATTTGGTACATATCTACACTGGAGGAATATTAATTCCAATATAGGAAAGCCTGTATATTTATTTTGCTTATGTACGATTTCTTAAAGTCTGATTTCTTATTTGCCTAATCTCAACAACACTTCTTCCAAAAATAATTACGCAAGTGAGGAAATAATTCTGAAAAAAATATTTTGTATTTCTCAGATACTTGCATACTCTGATGTGAATTCACAAGAGTTAATCTTTTAAGAAACAGTGTGCTTCAGAGGAAAGCTATGACAAAGGCAGAACAACTTGATGGTGGTTTTCTCAAATGCGATATCCAACTCTAAAATTAGTTTGATCTTTCTGTTCCATGCAACAGCCTGAGTATAGCAACCTAAAGACCAAATTGAAATCAGGTGTGTATCACAAAGTTCTGCTGGTATGGTGGTATTAAGAGTTAAAGAAATAATCCCTAAAAATCACAGTCCTAATGAACATACACATGGAGCAATCTGCTCTCCTCTACCTTTCTAAAGTACTCAAAGAGAAATTTTTTGCAGACTGCAATGAACTCTTGAAAGGAAACTAGAGAGGCAATATTGGGCTACAGCTGCTGCACGTTACTTCTCTGAAACTGCTCTGAGGGGTAGAATGATGTTAGGTATCTAGCAAATATTTTCTCCAGTGTCATAATTCAAGCTAAAAAAAGTGAAATTCACCTAGTACTGTCAAATACAGTCACTTCAGCAATCACGTCTTGGCAGCTAGAAGAGCAGATGCCCTTTTGTCATGCCCAAATTAGTGTTTGCTGTGGATATACGAAAGTTGCAGCTTACTTGCCTATAAGAATAGCCACAGTGTTATTCAGAACATGGGGAAATTTTGAATTTGATCTGGCCATGTAAAAAATCATAAGAAGTTAATGCTGAAACATACTTAATGAGCAGCCAGAACATGTGGCCAGTAATTGGCAGCTCTGCTTCTGTTGTAGTGAATGCTCATTAGGGAGAAAGACTGACTAGTCAGCTTCTTCATTTAGTTAGTTTTGACCCATAATTTAAACATGTCAAATTGTTCCATTTTGAAATATAGGACAAGACGACTGTATGATCTCATGCACGGAGGTGGCAGTTCCCAAAATATTTACAAGTGAACCAGTCAGTTAATCTACTTTGCAATGCTTTCAATCATCTGAATTATATCTGACACTAAATAAACAACAATGATAAATAGTGACGAGAAGCTACCTGTTTCAGAGAATATATGAGCTAGAGCAAGTTTTGACATTTCACTAAAACGTGTCTGTGAATTTTTTTCTTCAAAAGAGGGTGTTGGAAGCAGCATGCTCACTCAGTGCTCCACAGGGTGCGAGTCTTGCACGTTGTTTGTGCCCAAGGACCGGTAATGCAACACAGGGCAGATTTGTTGTGCCACATTTACCACAAGCCAGATACAGTCAAACCCTCTACCATTCAAGAAAATTGCTGAATCTCATGGACAATTGGAAAGGAACCTGTATCAAGTGGCATTTGGAAAATAAAATTCAGTCAAAAAGCAACCAGATAATGAAGTAAGATGTCATACATTCAATAAAATTGGGCCATTTCTCAGATGGCAGACAGGCCTCTTCCTGCTTTTAGACAAAACAGAAAATCTACCCCTACAAACGACGGTGATGCAGAGAAGAATGACAGCAATTTCCATAACACGCTTCTGCACCAGAACCAATTAAGTGCTGAAAATGGATTTGGAATCAGCTGGTAGTAAAGCAAAGTATGCAAGTTTCACAATCCAAAATTAAACAGCTGAAGCACATGAACAATTTAATCCCCCAACAACTTTCAGTGATATAAACACACAATTATCACGTGCACAGATTATTTTCTTGGGTGGGTCCATCAATGAATGTTCTGTGGAAGAGCCTTTCCCGCAGCTTATATCCCCAAATTTCCCTGAAAGCATTCCTCTGACTGCTTTGGACAAGCTGCTCTCCTAAAAAATATTTATGCATCTGCTAAAGTCTATAACTGAACTCTGTCAGTGAACACACAGTAAGTTTAGAGCCTAAACCTTTGCCAAAGAGCACTCCATCAGCACTTCATCTGCTGCATTTCATTGCTCACAGGCTAAACTTCACAATGATGTGAAATGTAGCTCAAAGAACTGCAGATGGACTGTACTCAAACACATGAATTTCTGATGCTTTCCATGAACTGATCAGATCTGTGGGCTGCTCCCCAACAGGTTTAGCCAACCACAAAGAATGAAAAACTGAATCAAGAGATGGTTTCTGTAGCCACTTCGGCTGAGTTACTGAATGCCATCCTCATCACCACAGAAAAAAACAACATCAGAAGGGCCATAGATCTGTTACATCAAGCTACCCAGCTGCTGTGGACCACGTGGCAGCCCAGCAGGGACCTTCACGAGACACAGAGGCTCAAGAACATTGCAAAAGACATGTCATTCAGACATCCTCCCCCGCATCTTCAAATTGTTCAAAATCCTGGTCAAACTGCTTGTGTCAACATGCACTCCTGCTCAAATCTAAGCTCTCTGAAAGCTCATTATTTCAATTCAGTCAAAGGAAGGAGAATGAATGACAGCCGCTCCCAAATACACGCTGGTAGTACACGATGACTTAAGCAAGCAAAACCAGCCAATGTCAGTCATCTGCTTGTGAGGCATGACATGAGTTATTATACATTTAAAAAAATGTGTGGATGGGCTGTTTTCTTGTTGTTTTTAATAAACAGCCCAAGTAATTACCGGTACTTATATTTAAAGAGGCTTTTACCAACCCAGTCCTCCCTCAGTGAAACCCTCTAATCTTACTCTGTGTATAAACCTAACGCCTACTGTTGGAAGAGCTCTTTGCTGTCTGGAGGGACAGCAGAATGCCACATTGGCACTGTAAAACTTTGAGGATAACTCCAGCACTAATTAAGTCTGTATGATTCACAAGTTCTTTGAAACTGAACAAAGCCATCATTTGATTCAAAGGAAAATAAACATGTTACTGATTATATAATAGGTATATAAATATAAAATAACAACAATAATTGTAGCACCATATACGAATATATAACATTTTCAATATAGGAATGAGAGAATGACAATAAGAAACACATGAAATAATATCTATGGCTAAAATGAAGCAATAGCAACAAAGGACAAACACCTGCCACTCTGATTCTACACCAACATATCTAAAAGAGTAGCTGGATGTTTCTTCACTTCCAAACCTATCAGTTATAAATACAAGTCAAATAAAAAAAAAAAGAACAACCTCCCGGTAAAATAAATCTTATGCACAGATCTGCCTCTGTAGACCAACTGTGTTTTCAGACTAATATTAGCCACAAACATACCATTTGGTTTTGTGCAATTAAACTTCTTGTCCCTTACTACTTGGGGACACAGAACTCAAAATATTGGATTTCAATTACTTATTTTTAGTACTTAAAAAAAAAAAGCAATTATGTTTGCATCACCAGAGATAAACCAAACAACCCATTTTGTTAACACTCATAATGTCTTATTTTAAGAAGGAAAAAAGCATTAAAACAATTTCTATTGACCTTTTCTATTAAGAGACACAGAAAAACTCAAAGTCCTTTCATCTTGAAGTACTACCACTTGCTGTTCTAACTCTGACAGAAGTACTATTAGCTAAAAATATTTATGTTTCAGACACTTACACATTGAAGTGTAAATGTGTATGCTTACGTAACTTCTCTATTTTTGGTCTGTGTAATGTATTAAACATTGTAGTGTCAGACTCACAACTGACAGGCCAAAACAATGGAAGTCCTTTCTTCAGCTATGAGAATGCTTTATTACAAACACAAGAGGAGGCTTCTCCCTAGTTTCCCACCAATATTCTGTTATTTGCACTTGCAGAGGCCCACAGACAAGATGATATTTGAATTAGCACATACAATGAATCCAAAGGCAGCTATCAGGGCCCTTATGTTCTTATTTTCATCACAACAACTTATTGTTGTAATAACTAATGATAGTTATTGCTTTGGTTTTTCAGATTTTGAAGCATAATCCCAAAAAGAGAAAATGTTTCCAAAAATTACTGTAGAGGTTTTAAGAGTTCGTATTTCTTGTAGCTCCATGATCAAAACAAATAGGTAAAAAGTAGTCAGCAAGCACAACTGATGAGAGGTATGACAGCAAAAGACATTTAGACCAGATCCGTATCAGACATTTTTACCTGAAGAGCATCCTGCACAAATACAGGGTAAATAAAGGACATGGCATATTTTGCCATACCTCCAAGAGCAAGCTTTCTACCTACAAGTTTTCTATGTCTGCTTCAGGGAAAAATTACCAGTTAGGAATCTATCCCGATTTTATTGAAGAGGGTATTGACTGACTGCCAACTGGGAGCCCAAAAATTTCCCAAGGGGTTATCAGCTTAGTTTTTTGAAAGGCTCTTTGATAGGACTGTGCATTTCCCTTTGAAGTTCATGACATTTCTGCTTGCTCACTTCTCCACACCACCAAGATCCTACCAAACAACAGCAAACTCATTAACTGCTCCTTCCAGTTTTCTATTTGCAGTCTTGCTGAGGGTGTGCTCTGTCCCATCCTCCAGGTCTGTACTGAAGATGTTAAACAGTATTGGCCCCAGCATCGTTCCCTGGGGCACACCAGCAGTGACCAGCCTCCATTTGAACACCATGCCACTGATCACAACCCTTCCAGCCTGGCAGAGCAGTTTTCAGTCCACCCCACTGGCCACCTACCCAGCCTCTGTGACTTCAGTAGCAAGATCACCACAGACACAGCACCTTGGTGTATTTGAGCATTAAACATCAGACAATTTTAACAGGATTTTTGGAACCAAGAGTTACAATGAAAGTGATTTCTTCCAGTAGCAGCTACATAAAAAAATACATTCACAATCAAGGGTTGGCCATTCATGTATGATATTAACTTTCTGACACTGCTTAATTCATTTCCAGTGTTTTGTTTGTGCATGGAAGGCTGCTGCACCCTGAGGAATCATCGTAAATGAAGAGGGGATTTTTACCTCAATAACTATTCAGATTTCATATTTTTACTAAGAAATGCATATGATCTAGGAAAAATGAAACCATTTTCCAGGCGTATTTTTTCACCGGAAGTCTTATGCTGAAGAACAGGATCTGATTTTCTAATCAAATCATAAAGAAGTGAAGCCAAATGCTAGCTCTGACTCTCCAGATTTATTGACAAAAGATTCTTCCAAAATATAAAATAGTTTTGTACTAAACCCTTCCCTATCTTTGATATACACTAATCATTTAAATGTACATGCATTTATTTTTTCCTGGGATTTATAGCTAATGAGCTAGGCTTTGTATACAGAAATTATGTGAAATTATGGGTTGCTCTGAAAGACCATTTTGCATGCACATCTAGAGCAATTCCTAGTATAAATTAATGTATTTAAATCTCCCATGTAACAGCCCTGGTTTACTAAGTGTTTCCACTGCTTCAGCTGAAATACCCTGTGCATTCTGAGGCACTGCAGCTCAAGATGTGAATGAAACACAGAGAGCAGTGGAAAGAAATGAGAAAAAAAAGAGGTCTAGAATACATCTTCTATCATGCTTTCAAAAAAGGCAGGGTGGTTAGCTCAAAAAAAACCCCAAACAAACAAACAAAGCCAAAACCACTAGCAATAAAGAACAAAAGGCAAGTACAGCAGTAATTTTCAAGCACAAAAGAGACTTCTATAGAGAAGAAGAAAATTTTCTGTTTCCTATACTGTAGCAGGTAAGAGAACAAGTCATTGAGTTTTACTTCCAGCATGAAAGATTCAGATCAGTCATTAGAAAACACACATTAATGGCTATTCCAGTAAGCAGTGGAATAGACTGCCTGAGGCGATCCCATATATCCTCTGCTGCTTTAGTCTCCTAGCACTCCGACTCTATCAAGCAGCAGTTGCAAAGAATTGCAACTGAGCCTGGGAACATACAGGTTGGTGTAACTCTGCTACAGGTACAAAGCAAAGCCATCCACAAATGTTCAAGAACAAATACTGGTCTGTGGCAAAGCGGTTTGGATTTATTTAGTTAGTCTCTTCTCTAACTTTTTGGTTTGGGAGGGTTTTTGGGGTTGGTTTTGGTTTGGGTTTTTTTGTAGTAGTTGTTATTTTGCTAAAGGCCAGGTATGCAAATATTAGCATACTATAAACATGTTTTTCATAGAAGTGGTTCACTCGGTTTTAAAGGCATTATATTATTGTGATATTTAGCTGTTATTTCCTTGGGAAATGTTCAACTTCAAATGTATTTCAGCCGAGCAAATTCAAATCCCTTTAGCAAACACTCCTTACAGCTTGTCCCGATCTTCCTACAAATTTTGTACACATTCAGAAGTTTGCTCCTTTGTTGTACCTTCATAACTCTTTCTTCAAAATACACAAAAGTCATACAAAGATAGCATTAATTCAGAAGGGCTTGACACATTGTTTTAGGAAATTTCAGCCTGGATTTCTGTTACATGCCCAATCATATTCAAAAAACAGAGTCTACAGAAGCTGCGGTTCAGATTATAAACTTAATGAATAAAACTGGTTTGACTATGGGCAGGAATTATTGTGAATAATCTCAAATTTACATAGTATACCATAAATCACTGCCACCTTTTATTTGTGTGAGCACATACACATTTGTTTATGGAAAATAGTTCTTAAAAATTATTCTAATAGGATATGCTCCACAAGAAAATTGCCCCTTTGATCTCCATAAATCTACATGTTCTTAATATCTTCTCTAATCTAAAAATCTTTCTCCTCTTTGTCACCTGCTGAGAGTTTTCAATTAAAACAGTTGAATTACTGGAAAAAATCTGAGTTATAAAAAAAATTGTATATTTAAGGGAAAAAGAGCTTAACAATTTTCTTCAAACTAGGCATAACGTGATAGTCTACTGATGAACACATTAGCATAGTTAACCTAATGAATATTTCCCCTATTAAAAATAATAACAATAATTGACTAATAACCATTCACTGGAATGATGTATTAAGAAATTAAAGCACACCTTAAAATAATCTTTAAAGACCGTAGTGGGTTTTTAAAGAATGTAGATTTATCCTTTTGGAGCAATAGAGAAAACGCCCTTGAAATTCCATATTATCAAGCTTTTGTTTCTCTATCCTAGCTCTACATTTTGTATTTTACCCACTGAAAACTGTGTATGCAGCAGTCACACAGTGGTTTTACTGAAGAGCATCTGAAGTTACCAAAGGTCACTCTCAGGAGGACGTATTACTTAGTGCTTGCAAACAAGATTTCCACTTAATGTTTCTCTGCATGAATTTGATCCGAAGAACTTTGGTCACGATCCAGCAAAACCTCTAAAGATCACACATTATGCTGTTGCCCTTGGAGTGGGCTGAAAGGTTACTGGACCTCACTGAGTAAATCTGGTTCCATCTTTCAGACTGGCACCTTGTATATGGACTGGCAACATTCTCATTTCTTTTCTGCAGCCACAAGAGTCAGAAGTTTTCAGTCATGAGGGTCAACTGACACTATGGGGTGATAATTTGAAAGTCCAAAACTTAAGAGAAATAGTTCATGTCACAAGATTCATCACAAAGAAATGACAAAATTTAGAAATAGCTATTTACTGAGGGTCATATCAGCTTTCAGCCCTAATCAAATAGTATCAGTTATTCAAATGCAGTCGAAATCCACTTAAAGAATGTTTCTTTAATCAATGGATTGACAAGGCCCCAAGGAAGCTGCTGAAGGCAATCAGCCTATGCTGGCAGGGAACTGGAAATGTAATTACAATCTGAGAAAAGGAAATTTCACTGCATCCTTCAAAATGAAGCAAACTCTTCTATTTGTATGGTGTCCCTCCTGCCAATAAAAGATACAGAATCACCATTCTTGCGTGTTTTCATGTTAGTTGTCCAGTAAATCCACAAGCTTGTGAAATGAGGGGAAAAAAGGAAAATAAGTTTTGAATAAAGGTGTGCTTGACTTAGAGTTACATTTGTGAGTCCACAACCCATCTCTTCAGTACTTGGGGAATTCCACCACACAAGTGGAACACTCACAAGACTCTTTTTCATTATGCCACTGCTTGCAATGATACAACATTTTAAAAAGTTAAAGCTTGTTCATGTTGGTGATATGAACTTTCACTAAGTCAGGTCCTCTGTATTCAGATATAATTTTTCATTTTCTATTCCCAATTATTGTACGGGTCATTAATGGAAACAAACCTGGAATGGCATGAAAAATCACTTTAGTCTGATAAAATGAAGTAAGGCTGTGTTCAGCAGCAGAAGTAGCTTAGCTTGCTTCTAAGTGAAAAGCTGAAGAGTAATTACCTTTATTTATTACAAATCCCATTTTATTATCTTAATATCTTTTAAAAAATTACACTTCTGAACAAGAGAGATACTTTCCTATGGAAACCTTTTTTATAATTATTCAGAATTTTTGTTCATACATATATTGCAGAAATTTTAGAGCAACTAAAGTCTCAATTTTCTTTGTGTTCCAAACTTAAGTCTAATTAGAATAACCTGTAAACTGGAAATTTTTAAACAGAACCATCAAATGAAACAGAGACAGTGTGGGGAAGAAAACAAGGGGAGAGAAAAAAAAAAAAAAAGACTTTTTCATCTACTTGCTTCCATGTTTTCAGCTATATTTCTGGAGTCAATTTTAACTAGGCAGATTTAGTATTGGCTCTTTCACTGAAAAGACACCAAAAAACTCAGGATCAAAAATACTTAGGCTATGTATTAAGCTTCAGGAAATCACTGAATTAAAACATCAGATACTCAGTGTTCAGAGAGCACTAGGGATGCCTTAATAGCCAAATATTTTATGCCAAAATTGTCTGGTTTGATAAAGCCACAGAATGCTGCCTAAACTCCAAAAGTTGGTTGGTTTTGGGTTTTGTTTTGTTCTTGTCCCATGGCTCCAGGATGCAAAGTTCAAGGGTAACCAGTCCTTCCCAATAGGGTGATCATCTCTTTTTTTTTTCTCCAGTTGCTGCTAGCATAATTTCATTTTTCTGTCACTCTTCCAGCACCCACAAATGAGCTGGTGCTCTCATCCTCCTCCTTTTAAGTTCTCCTGCTGCTACATAAGTTAAAACTTCAACTCAGGCTTCTCACTCACCCTCACTTAAAAATCAAAGTGTAGCAGACAAACAGTTCCAGGTCCAAACCAGTCAATTCCTGTAGAGTGACGGGGAACCCATGAGAACCTCCCTCACACTAAACTGAAACGGGGCAAGGATCCCACCTCACACAACCACCAAGAGGAGCCGGGAAACCCTTATGAGTCTCGGACAAAATTATACTACAAGCTTTCACAGACAGCTTCTGAAGAACCTTGGAAGGCAGCTACTGACAGAAATGCCAATTCTTGGCAGCTTCCCTGAAAATAATAAGCAATAGCAAATTTCATTTTCAATAGGCAGAAAGGAAAGCTCTGATTGCAAAATACGGCAGTGTTGTTTGACTAGAAATGAGATTTCTGTATGAGTTAAGTGCTGGCGAGCAAAGAACCAATTTCATTCCCTCAACCCCTCATTTTATGCAAATCGGGAATTTTGCTAAGTTTTGCAGTTGTACTTTTCTTTAATAAAAACTTATAAAAAGAACACCGTCTCCCCACATGCACACACATTTTAATGGCAACAAACAGATTTTGGAACTTGGTTCCCCATTTGTTACCAGGGAAACTGCACTGACTTGGAAAGATTCACATGCAAATTATTTCCTAATCTGCTCAGTCATAAAAACACAATCTAGCACTAAACTAGTAATATGCATTAAAATGCAAAGCCCAGGATTATCAGTGAGCTCAGTCTTAATTTTGACTCTGTTTGTTCTTATCTTCACAGCAGTACCCTGCTATGAAACTGCTGCTAAACCGCCCTGATCTGGTGAACAAGCATCTTGTACCTGCATTGTGCAGTGAAGCCAGCAAAGACCAAATTCTCCCTGCTGAGCACAAAGACCCTTCTGCCTTCAGAGTTAACCGAGATGGGTGAATCCAGCCCTTGTGTCCCTGCACCACATCACCAGTCCTCCTGGGCCTGAGACTACCAGAAGTCATTCAACTGGGATCTGAACCTGTTGCTAAAATGGTCACTGCTCTATTAGCCTTAACATTTGGGTTTGCTCAAGTGAAAACACTCACTGGCAATGCGCAGAACAGAGAAATCACAAAGTCCTTCAAGCCTTGATTAGCAGCACTATTTAATCTACTTAGAATCATAGAACAGTTTGGATTGAAAAGGACCTTAAAGATCATCTAGTTCCAGCCCCCATGCCATGGGAAGGGACACCCTCCACTAGAACAGGTTGCTCAAAGCCTCATCCAGCCTGGCCTTGAACATCTCCAGGGATGGGGCATCCACAGCTTCTCTGGGCAACCTGTTCCAGTGTCTCACCACTCGCACAGTGAAAAATTTCTTCCTAATGTCTAGTCTAAAT